>UESW01004179.1:222071-241254 GCA_900491605.1 Calamus simplicifolius
ATACTCAGCTTCCATGGTAGAGTCAGCAACACAAGTTTGCTTCACACTTCTCCAACTAATGGCTCCACCACCCAAAGTGAACACATATCCCGAGGTTGATTTTCTAGATTTATCATCTGATTGGAAGTCCAAATTTGTATATCCTATAGGCATAAGACTATCTGCTTGGTAAACTAACATATAATTTTAGTCCTTTTTAGGTACTTAATTATATGTTTTACTGCAGTCCAATGTTCTCGCCCAGGGTTAGACTGAAATCTGCTAACCATGCCTACGGCAAAACAGATATCAGGTCTAGTACATAGCATAGCATACATTAGGCTTCCTACTACAGAAGCATAAGGAACTGCCTTCATACTTTCTATCTCTTCAGGTGTCTTAGGACACTGATCCTTAGAGAAATTCCATGCCTGAAAGGAAGAAATCATTTCTTGGAATTATGCATACCAAAACGGGTGAGAATTTTATTGATATAAGTGGCTTGAGATAAGCATATCATCCTTTGCTTGCGATCTCGCAAAAGCTTGATCCCTAGGATATGACTTGCTTCTCTCAAGTCCTTCATATCAAATTGTCCAGATAACCATACCTTGATCGAAGATAATACTCCCATATCATTTCCAATAAGTAAGATGTCATCCACATATAGCACCAGAAACACCAAAGTTTTTTCATCACGCTTCTGTACACACATGAATCGTCAGGACTTTGATCAAAACCATAAGATTTAATAGTTTGATCAAAATGAGTATTCCAAGATCTAGATGCCTGCTTAAGTCCATAAATGGACCTCTTAAGCTTGCACACCAAGTGCTCCTGGCCTTTTACTATAAAACCGTCTGGTTGCATCATGTAAATGCACTCGTCAAGATTTACATTATGGAAAGCTGTCTTAACATCCATTTGCCAAACTTCGTAATCGAAATGAGCTGCAATGGATAAGAGAATCCGGATAGACTTAAGCATAGCTACTAGTGAAAAGGTTTCCTCATAGTCAATCCCTTCTTTCTGAGTAAAACCTTTTGCAACTAGCCTAACCTTGAAGGTTTCTACCTTCCCGTCTGCTCCTCTCTTCTTCTTATAGATCCACTTGCATCCGATGGGTTTTACTCCTTTGGGTGGTTCTACAAGATCCCAGACCTGATTAAAGTGTATAGACTCTATCCTGATTTCATAGCATTTTGCCAAAGAGTTGCATCTTTATCCTGTAATGCTTCATTGTAGCTACTGGATTCAGTATCCAGTTCATCAGAGATTCTGTCATATGACTCTCCAAGAACATATACCGTTCAGGTGGATTTACAACCCTCCCACTACGACGAGGCATAACCTGATTGTATGTGCTTGTAGTAATACGATCTAACTCTGATCCTTGTGCTCCATCATCCTGCAGTGGTTCTGAAACTGGTGCATTAATGGTATCCTTTTGTACCAGTTCAGGGTCAGTTCGTGTTACTATACTTCTCCTACTACGAATAGTTAATGGAAAGTTTGGAAACCCACTTTCTTGTGGTGTTTCTGCTTGTACTATTGGTATTAAAGGAGCAAGTCTAGTTTTATCGCCTCTCAACTCTTTTAGAGCAATTTTACTTCTAGGTTTGTAGTCTATAATATAGTCCTCCTCTAAGAATCAGGCATTGGTGCTAACAATGACCTTCTGATCCTTAGGACAATAAAATAAACCACCTTTTGTTCCTTTAGGATATCCAACAAAGAAGCATACATCTGTCCTTGATTCCAACTTATCTGGTTTGCCTTTTAGTACATGTGCTGGACAACCCCAAACCCAAACATGTCTTAGACTAGGCTTGTGTCTGTCCATAGTTCTGTGAGTGTCTTAGGTACTGACTTAGATGGTACCAAGTCAAGAATATATGCAGCTGTCTCTAATGCATATCCCCAAAACAAAATAGGTAAGTCTGAATAACTCATCATAGATCTAACCATATCCATAAGAGTCATATTCCTTCTTTCAGCTACACCATTCTGCTATGGCGTGCTAGGTGCAGATAACTAGGATTCAATCCCAGCATCTAATAAGTAATCTGTGAACTCCCCTAAGAGGTACTCACCACCACGATCGGATCGTAGTGTCTTGATATTTTTACCATGACGGTTCTCCGTTTTGCCTTAAAAATTTTAAATTTTTCAAAGCATTCAGACTTACGGCGCATCAGATAAATATACCCATATCTTGAGTAATCATCAATAAAAGTGACAAAGTACTTAAAACCACCTCTAGCCTGGATGTTCATTGGGCCACACAAATCAGAGTGAACCAATTCTAATATCTCCTTAGCTCTATTGCCTTTGGCCGAAAATGGCTGCTTGGTCATTTTTCCTTCTAAGCAAGATTCACAGACCGGTAGTGCCTCTACTTCCAATGAACCTAATGGTCCATCTTGAACCAGTCTAGAAATCCATCTTAGATTTATATGACCTAGGCGCAAGTGCCAAAGATAAGTTTGATTCATTTCAGAAGGATGTTTTCTCTTACATGGTCTATTATAGTTATTCACTTCATTTAGTTGCACAGTAGGAGAAACATGATTAATAATATAAAGACCATCCACCAATGTACCAGAACAAATAAAATGTTTATTTTTCTTAATAACATGGAGTCATTAAAATAAACTGAATATCCATCATCAACTAACTTAGAAACTGAAATTAAATTCCTTCTAATTGAAGGTACAAAAAACAGTCCTTTAATATTAAAATTCTATTTTTACTAAAAGAAAAGCTAAAATCTTTCACTGCAACTACTGACACTCTCGTGCCATCTTCCAGAAATATGTAAATCTCTCCATCACTTAGCTGCCGGGTCTGCTGAAACCCCTACAAAGAATTGCAAATATGATTAGTGGCTCCCATATCTACACACCAGCCACTGGTAGATACCACCACTAAACAAGTTTCAACTACAAGTGAATGAGATATACCTCTAGCTTGTTTCCTGGCAAGCCAAACTGGACATTGCTGCTTCCAGTGACCTGGCTGCTTGCAGACGAAGCACTTTCCCTTCTTTTTTATTTCCCCATTGGGCTGTGGGGCCTGATGATGTTTCTTTTTCTGAACCTTTTTCTTCTTCTTATCATAAGACTTCGAAGAAGAACCTTTTTCAGTAACCATAGCAACTGCATGCTTCTTAATGAAACTCTCTGCTACCTGAAGTTCTTTAAGTAGCTTTGCCAGTGAAAAATTCATTTTGTTCATAGTATAATTTAGGCAGAACTGCTTAAAAGAAGCAGGTAGGGACTGGAGAATGATATCAACCTGGGTTTCCCCATCCATCTCTGCTCCAAGGATCTCCAGTCCATTCAGAAGACTAATCATCTTTAGAACATGATCCCTGACAGGAGTTCCTTCATCCATATTAGTGTTCACCAGTTCTTTCATCGCAGTCTGCCTAGCCACACGACTCTGATCCCCAAACATTTCTTTGAGGTTCAACATCATGTTATAGGCAGAGGACATAGATTGATGCTGATGTTGCAGAACATTTGACATAGATGCCAACATGTAACACCGCACCATCTCATCAGCCTTAATCCACTTCCGGTAAGCTTGGGACTCCTCATCTGAAGCTCCTTCATCGGGCTCTGCGGGACAGACCTGAGTGAGCACATACTTGTACCCTTCTACAGTTAGCACTATATCCAAGTTTCTTTTCCAATCAATGTTATTAGGACCAGTCAATTTATTTTCTTTGAGTATCACAGCAAGTGGATTGATAGAAGACATTTTAATCCTGAGAATCATTCATACATCAAATAAGATATAATGAGCAATAAACTTTAAATTCAATTATAAGTAGGGCCCCTCAACCACTATAAAATAAAAGAATTTGTCAGCAGCCTAGTACATTTTGAATAGTATGCCTCGATGGGAGGACGTCTACTACTCATCATTTATCTAGACAGATAAAACCTATTAATTTTACTATCTAGGTAAAAGGTAACATTCCAAATAAAATTATTAGCTGGCTAGATTTGGTCATATAAATATTTGTAGTGACTCCGATGGGGAGGATACTAATATTTATACCTAAGTGTATACCATCACTCAATCCTAGATCCATTGTCCCATGGTGGATCCCTCAAATGGAGAGGTAATCCAATATTAACAATTACTAGGGATTATTCTTGGTGAGCTGGCAATCAATTTCATCCTATGGGGAGGAAAGCACTAATGCCAACACGTGAAATTAACTACCTCACCAATAAACAAGTGATGGGACCATGAGATTTAAATGTGATTAATTCCCTCTCCCACTTAGTTATTTAAACAATATTTTTTAGGGGTTTAAAACTTGTGTTTGATTATCTTATAAATTAAAAATTCCATAGTAGTGATCGATATACATATATGCAACAAATAAAACTCTTAATTCCCTTAAATTTAAAATTTTAAATTAAAATTGGGATAAATTTTACTCTCTAGTTGCCCATCACTACAGTAAATTTAAACTTTAACGACGCTTTTAAATTATTTCCCGACGCTTTTTAGCGTCGGGATACGGTTTTTCGACGCTTTCTAAAGCGTTGGTAGAAAGGGGGTGGTAACGAAATTTACCGACGCTTTGGGAAAGCGTCGGTAAAAATAAAAATGCCGACGCTTTAAATAGCGTCGGTAATTTTGTTTTCGACGCTTTTAAAGCGTCGGCAAATAAACCTGCCGACGCTTTTTAAAGCGTCGGCATATAAACTGCAGTGGGTGGAGAAGAAGTTTGCCGACGCTTTAGAAAGGGTCGGTAAAAATGCCGACGCTTTTTAAAGCGTCGACAACTTTATTACCCCAACCCGACGCCCAGCCCACACACCACGCCCAACGCCCCCGCACACCAGCCTCCTAAAAAAAAACAAAAAACCCCCCCCCACCAACCCCCCGCCCACACCCCCCCCCCCCCCCCCCCCCCCCCCCCCCCACCGCGCCCCCGCACACCAGCCTCCTAAAAAAAACAAAAACCCCCCCAACCCACCGCCCAGCCCCCCCCCCCCCCCCCCCCCCTCCTAAAAAAAAAACAAGATATGAGAAATAAATGCTATAGTTATCAGCAACCAAGGCACAGATAGTTATTAACAATATAGAGTAACATTGAAAAGCACTCCTCCTGGAATGTGCATAGGATATCAATACATATTAAACCAAAAGTACTTTAAACATTGCTTAGATTAACATCAGTTACTATGTGAAAGCTACTGAGTCCCTTCTCTACATAACAATATCACTCAAGACCTATTGGTGGCCAAATTGCATCACCTCACATGCTAGGTTTGACATTAAGACGAGTTGCTATCTTCGGACCCAGAGACCTGTCACACTGCATGTCATATAAAACTTCGATCAGAATTCATTTCGTCAATACAAAAGGCTGATGAACTTAGCACAGAAAATTCATCATTTGATAGACCTCTCCATGAGGGCATGTTGGTACATAGATGTATCATGGACCAGTTTGAACAGCAGGAGAAGGGAAGAAGTCTAACCTGAGACCAGTAGAAGATCCAAATGCCCTGGATTTCAAGGGTGACCCTAGGGTCAGACAATGCCTCAACCCATCTGCAGACGAAACGCTCTTGCCTAGCAAGAAATATATCATCAGCTCATGAGCTCAGTGTATTACGTATGCTTGCATAATTGAGGCTTAAATGTCATCTGCGAGTGCAAACCTGTCAGGTGCCCAAGAGCGGTATCTCTGATCTCCAGGCTGCTTGAAGTTGTTCTCCTTGTAAATCACACACTGCAAACATCAATGGAGAACAACAATAGTGAACTTTCCTAAGCACCGGGGAAAGATTGTTTTCTGTTGTTAAATTAATACAGCATTCTGAAACATTGTACATTCTTTTCCTCGCATATTCAACTCTTTTGTTGGGTATAACTGAGAAAAAGGGAATGTGCTTCTTATCTGAAAATTCTGTCAGAGATGCTAAGACTTAATAGCAAAGTTTTTTTCCTTTTCTTTTTTCTTTTTCTTTTCTTTCCTTTTTTTTTTGGGTGTGATGATGGGGCAGTTAATAGTGAAATATTATTCAGTTCAACTTAATAAAGCATAGTTATTTCTGGTTGCAGTATGACAGAAGCGTAAGGTCCAGAAAAAATCTATGGTGGCTGGCACTCATTTTCTCACGCCTTCCAGTAAGAACGCGGGATGGTATTGGGAACCTCTCAGCATGTCGGACAGGATCATACCTTGAAGGGAAGTAGTTCACCTGGAAAACACCACAAATCATGAACATAAAGGGATATAACAGTAGAATCTGAAGACCAACTCACAGGACAAAAGTGAGCGTGAAAAATTAAAGACTACGTCCTCATCCCTGTGCATGAAATTCATGAATCCATCATGATGGTTATTGCGATGAACACACTTGGGAGCATTAGCTGCAAGCATCAGGTAGTTTGGCCCCAGACGGTGTCTCTGGATATCAGCATAAGAGAAAATCCTTGTCTGGAGCAGCTTGTCGTCTGAGTAATAGATTCCAGGCACCACAATTGCTGGGCAGAAGGCAAGCTGCTCATTCTCTGCAAAGAAGTTATCGATATTCTTGTTCAAGACCGTGCGGCCAACAGGCTGGAGAGGCAGGATGTCTTCTGGCCATGTCTTGGTGACATCAAGTGGATCAAAATCAAACCTATCCTCATGATCAGGATCAATGGTCTGAATGAAAAGCTTCCACTCAGGATAGTTTCCAGCAGCAATTGAATCATAAAGGTCCTTGGTGGCGTGGCTGTGGTTGTTGCCTCCAACAAACACTTTACTCCACATGTTGGTCTCCAATGGAACTCAACATAGTGAGCTTTTCCTTCCTTGTTGATAAGAGTGTAGGTATTGACACCTGAACCATCAATGTGTCTGTAGTCTGCTGGCACACCAACATCATCAAACAAAAAGGTGAACATGTGCAAGCTCTCGGGATGGTGGGAGAAGAAGTCCACAATCCTCCAATTCTCCTGGATGTGAGACTTTGGGTTTGGTTTGAGAGCATGGACCATGTCAGGGAACTTTATCCCATCACGGATGAAGAACACAGGGAAGTTATTTCCAACAAGATCAAAATTACCCTGAGGTCAACAAAGAATGGTAGAACAATGATAAGTGCAACTTCTTTTTCAAAATCACTAGTTCTATTTCCTTAAAAAAAAAAATTTCAAAACCATTAGTTCATCCTCCAATCTGTTATAAATTTTAAAATTTTGGAATCACAAGCATCAAGATCTCAGGGAAAGCATAAAAGAATTTCCATCCTACAAATATTTGAAATGAGTGCAAGGAAAATGTTATCATTATTTTAATAAATGCTTTAGAGTTCTAACATAATCAGTTCTGATATCCACGGTAACACAAGATTAAGCATCCTATGTGGCAGAAAAGGAACCTGAGAATGCTCAATCACAACAAGTTTACCACAGGAAAGAAAAAGAAATACAGACATCCAGGTTCTATGGAAATGGAGTTAAAGCATAAGCAACATGACAAAAATAAAATATTTAAACCAATGCAGAAGTATTTTCATGAATTTGCAGCTAAAGCAAAAGAAGGCATATGAACAGACAAGCCCTATTACCTCTCTGGTGTAGAACTTCACAGCAAAACCTCGTGGGTCTCTCAAAGTTTCAGGACTCCCACGCTCATGAATAACGGTTGAAAAGCGAACAATGACTCGAGTCTGGACCCCTGGAGCACGGAGAAAATCAGCACACGTGAGGTGAGAAACATCATGAGTGACCTCACAAAACCCCTTGGCACTAGCTCCTCTTGCATGAACAACACGTTCTGGAGTGCGCTCTCTATCAAACTGAGCAAGCTTTTCGATGAGATGATAATCCTCGAGGAGAATAGGCCCTAGAAATCAAAACAATGTCAGGAATATTGAACCACACTATCACCAAGAAATTGCAAAATATACTATAAAAAAAGAGAGAACCGTTTTAATTGTACCCTTCCAATATAAAGAGAAATATGGTGGTTTACTCACCAAAGTTACAGCAGCCTTACTTCAGATTCGTATAACCATTATCAACACACCAAAACAAATCAGTTATGGTTGGCACCAATCTACATAAACTAATCAGCAAATTGTATTCCTACTATTTAAGGTTGATAATCAAGTAAATTGAATTTGCTTGAGGTTTCCACTATAAGTACTCCATAGACCAAATTAAAAGCACCACTGAAATGACTGTTAGTAAGTTTAGAGTCTCACAAAGAAAAGTCCTTTGCAAGCATCATCATGAAATATAAAAATCGAGAATGGACAACCAAAAATCTGATCTTGCATTCCAACTCACAGACACTCTATGAGCATTAAATCATCCCCAGAAGTTAGGGAAACAGGGAAGTTGAGATAGCTGTTCTTTTACATTTAGAGTTGAGAAAATATCAGACATCCAATGACCATAATCTATATCATAACTCTTAAAAACTAATATTGAGATACATTTTAAATCCCTACCTGCCTCTTGAAGCAGCTATATCACCAAAAAACACCAACATTAACAAAAGATAGACCATGAACACTGGAGTCTTATTGTAGAGATGTTTCTCGCCATAATCTACTTCTACTTGCAAACTAAAAAACATTCATTAAGCCTTGAAGAGTTGATGACCTTTGTTGAAAAGGTATGACTTCACATGCTTACCTTCCTTGTCATAAAGGATTAAATACTTCATGCCAATAGCTGACAACCAGCTTAAAAGCTGCTTGATCTTCAAACTTTTGGTTGCATTTTTGAACTTCTATGACAAATCCAAAGATCCAGGCCAAGATGATAGAATATAATTTTTTTAAATTTCAAGGTAGCATCAGCTGATTTTAGGAAACATGGTGCTGATCAGACTCTTGGTTTGTCAATGACTTCATTCATCATTGTCTTCTAAGATACAGTATTGGTGCAACACTGCTAGAATGGTTTTAGGCAATGTTTCACAAAACTCAGTCCCATTGTTGGAATCATGATTTTTTTAGTCTTAAAATAGCTGTCAGGAATTCAGGTCATCTGCATTTGTTGCATCTTTGTTCCCCCACTGCGTCTCAAATGCCATGTCCATTGTCATCCCCTGATCTAAATGTGTTCCCCAGTCTCCTTGTTAGATTTTTGGGTATTTCTAAATTGAAGCTTAACCATGTGCTATGGTGTTAGGTACTTGGAATGTATGAGTGGTCAGGCTGCAATCCTCTACCCCCAGAGTTCTGGCTTCTTCCTGAATCCTTTCCCATTCACCCAGGTTCTTCTCTTTAACACATGCTTTATTAAATTTGAAATGTACAAACATACTTCTAAATATGTTGTAATCAATTGTTTGAACTGTGATTTACCCAGATGTGTTTGTCTCTGACTGGGCTCTAAACACACCTTTTATCATACAAAATGCAGGCAACTTGATATGCTACTGTCGCTTGGTTTACATGCCAATGTCATACATATATGGCAAGAGGTTTGTCGGTCCAATTACATGCCAATGTCATACATATTCATGTCCAAAAGACAAACACACACAACAAATCCAGTATGTAGAGGAAAGGAATGCAACCAATCATGAGCTGTCCTTCAACTTGTTTTCAGAAAATGAAAAATATTGGGACTAACGCTTTCATTAGAATCTAATGGCACAAAATATGTCCAACAACCAAGGTTGAATGCTAGCATGATTTAAAAGTGAGGCATCAATTTTGTTGGTTGCAAAGGGGGTGAGATTCCATGAAACCCCACATGATAAGTACAATTTGCCGAACTTGGCTCAGAAGACTCTTACCAAAATCACTGCACACAACTCCCCATACATGTACATAAAACAATATTAGTAGCAATATTTTACAGAAAACTATATCTCCCAAGTAATTTAGAACCCAAATTAGGCTGATGGATTTTCGAAACCAATGTTTCAAACCTACAAAACGGAGTGCTGCCTCCATATTTTTCCCTTGTTTGCTTCTCAGAAACAAAAGCAGAGAATTATTATAGACAGGAATGAAGAACATTAAAGAGGCCTTGGATCAGATGCTACGATTTTGGGAGGAAACAACAGATTATAGAAGAATGGAGGGAGGCGATGAGTACCGGGTCCCCAAGAACATCCCCAAGTAAAGAACAACACAATGCAACAAAAAGGAAAAGAAGCCCTATTAACTGAAAACCCCAATCCATATTGACTAAAAAGAAGGAATAGAAGCCATTGGCCATGATAAGAACCAATACATCATTAATCAGTAAAAAGAATTATCGAAATCCAGTGTGAAAAAGAATCTGAAGGAATACCGTGCCAATAACATATGAATTGTCACTACAAACGAAGGAAATACCGTACTCTGTGCTTGCTGTTGAGCAGAGGAGAAGCTCCGATGATCAGTTGAGCGTTGCCCAAGCCGGCCGATTTACCCGTCCCTCGCCGTTGGAGAATCCGAGCATCTCGTTGGCCGCCCCTTTATTGCGCTGAGAGTAATAGAATTTGCCGGAACAAAGGCACAAAGGCACCATGCACCTCTGGAACTCTGCGACCTGAGTGGCTTCCAGAACCTCCTCCAGCTCCCCCAGAAACATGACTTCCTTGGAGCTTTGGTGATCGGCCAATACTTCAAGAGCCCCCTGATGACCGTATCTGCCAGCTTAAAGTCCTTCTCCACAAACTGGGTGATGCAGTAGGAGAGCTGCTGGTGGTACAGGGCCACACACTTGGGCTTATGAAGCGGGATGAGAGCGCGAACAAGGAACAGCTTGTGCTCCTCCTTGAGCGGCAGCGCGAACCCATTAATTATGCTTCCCAGTATCTCGAACAGCTCGGCGATCCCATTGTGCTTCTCGGTTTCAAAGATGAAGCGGTAGAAGATGTTGTTGATGGCCTTCCGGATGAAGGGGCGGTGAACCATGAACTTCCCATAGACCCGGTGGAGAATTGTCTTCAGGTACTCCCGCTCCCGCTGGTCCTCAGAGTCGAAGAGGTCGAGCAACCGCAGCACGAAGGAGTGATCGATGTAGCGCTTGGCCAGCTTGGCGTCGGTCTCCGTCGACGCGACGAACCGCAGCAGGAATTCGTAGACGATTTGGAGGTGAGGCCAGGCGGCCGGCTCCATGGCGGGCTCCTCCTCCTCGGCGTCGAACCCCTCGGGGAGCCCCCGAGTGGTGTCGGAGGTGGACGACGGGAAGGTGCGGAAGAGGTTGGCGATCTCGTGGAAGCCCCTCAAGTGGAGCCGTACCGGTAGCCTTTCCTCCACGAAGGCTGCCAGATCTGAGTCGGAGGAGACTGGCCTTGAGGTGTCGGTTCCTCTTGGGAAGGAGGCACTGATCGGGAGCTCGGGGGAGGGGGGTTAGGGCACTTGATCGGAAGGAGGGAGGAACTCGATCGGGGGGAGGCACTCGATCGGGCTAGGGCACTGCCGTTGGGGGGGGGGGGGGGGGGGGTGGGGGTGGGGGGGGCGGGGCGGGGGGGGCACTCGATAATAATAGTTAAAGCCTGCCGACGGAAGATTTTCTCTATAATAATAGGTTAAAGCCTGCCGACGCTTTTTAAAGCGTCGGCATGCTGCGTGAATTTTCACGCTCACCTTGTGCGTCGGCAAAAAAGGGTTGTTACACTTAATTTTTATTGTAGTGATAGGAAGTCCTCTATGCAAAGCTTCTTTTGTTAGGTATACAGCACTGTAGCTAAATGGCTATACCCTAGGTTCCTCCGCATTTTGTGCTCCTGATGTCCCTGCTCTATAGTTCCTACTCTAGGGGCATTAGGAACTTCAGTGGTAGGGACCACAGGGGGCTCCTCCTGGTACAAACCCCACACTGGTGAGGCCATATCACTTCCTTGTGATTGCAAGGGCTCCCACACAATTATGCCATCGACGAATCATGTTGGCCTTCTATGTCAACCACGTCCTCTACTTTGAGCCATATCAACCTTTATACAATAAGGTTTAGTTTTTAATTTAATATTCATATATCAATCAAAATTAATTCACATTTCAAAACTTTCAATTCAAATAAGATTTAAAAATTTTTCTCCACCCACTCTCACTTTGATCCTAAATCCTAGAATTCTGAATGATCATAAACCTAAGCTCTGATACCATAATGTAATGACCCAGGCCTGCAATACCCATAAACCTATTTTGTTATAAGAAAGCAAGACGAATAAGGTCCATACCAACGTGAGCCACCACAGCCCAAAAGGTCCAATTGGTACTTGTCCATCTTACTTAACTGGTTATAAACCATTCCACCCTTTCTTAATTATCCGATGTGTGACTAATTAGGAGGGGCATCACAATCTATCCCCTTAAAGAGGCGATATCCTCATCGCCGAGGCACATGATCATATCCACCAGGCAGGCATGACTCTAAAGGTACTCCCTCTACATTCTCAAGAGGTGGATTCCATCAATGTAACACACTTTATCTGTGTGGCACTTAGCTTCTGCATAGGCAGGACTCTAGAGGTGCTCCCCTAATAGACTCAAGAGGTGGCTCCTTATTGATGTAACACTTTGCCCTGTGTGGCATAGCTTTTGCACTTCTAGCTGGTGCGTGGCTCTGATATCATAATGTAATGATCTGGGTCCGCAACGCCCACGAACCCATTTTATGACAAGGTCCGCAACGCCCACGAACCCAAAAAAGACCCAATTGGTACTTGTCCATATTACTTAACTTGGTTATAAACCATTCCATCCTTCCTTAATTACGCGATGTGGGACTAATTGGGAGGGGCATCACAGTTATTACTTCTGCATTAATGGAAAGGCTTCAAGAAAAATTTCTATTATATTATGCAAGTTGGAGCAGATATTTTCTCCTAATTTTTTGACTCAATGGAGCACCTACCTGTTCATTTGCCATACGAAGCAAGTATAGCTAGTCCCATCTAATATCGTTGGATGTATCTGTTCAAGAGGTAATTTCCTAAGTTGAAATTATATTCCACCGTTTCACGTAAACTTTCCTTACTTTCAAATTAATTGATTGATTTACTTGCTTTAACATATAGGTACCTTAAGAAATTAAAAAATAATGTGTGCAACAAGGCAAGGGTTGAAGATTCGATATGTAATGCATACTTGGTTGAGAAGGTTTCAATGTTAACTTACAAGTGGCTTCATCAATCACATCAGATGTTCCTTCACTCCTGAGCTTTATGGGTCTCATGTTCCATGCCCGCTAAGCGAAAGGAGTATAAAGTCTCTCACTACTATTGAGCTTTATGCATCATTAATCATCGGGAGCATGCACGCACCCCTTAGGAGGTAGGGTCTCTTCAAAGTTTCTTTCTTATTTAAGGATAGGTACAAAAAGTAATGTCGCTCGTAGAGAGATTGAGAAAATGCTTTTGAATAACAAAAAAGGTGAGGCGCCATTATTGGATCACCATCATAAATGTCCTATCATTTGCCGCAAATCACGCCCTCATTGATGTCACCGAGGCATCGTATCTCGGGTGGTGAAGAGTTTTTGACAGCTGGACATCTCTCCCACTCGTGGGTGTTCACATGGCACTTGCATCGAGCGGGATGCTTTAAAAATAATGTATACAGATCATCTCGCCTGTTCATGCCTTTGGTACTTCTTCTTCGTCCTTTGAGTTCCAATCTTTCTATTCCTTCTTTCTAACTTTAGGTTAGTCATCCATTCTTCTCCTTTCTTCATTTTTGTCTTCCTATGGACCCTCGCACTAGTAGTAAAGGTAAGAGTCCTATGGTTGAGTCTTCCGAGGATAAGATCCTCTGGGCATGGCGTCGAGTAGTCGATGGTATCTTCATCCACGACCGCCTAGCGACCATGACCCAGGCACCACCCAGGGCCTCTCCACAATCACCAGTTCATTCGACGTCTTCTCTGGCCACTAATTCTAGCTCTGCAAGCCTAGAGGGGACAGCCTCCACCATGTCCTCTGAGGAAGTATAGGACCTTAGGGTTAGGTATAGGGTCCCCAATAGTGTTAGCCTGTTTGCTTCTGAATCCAATGATAGGGTGACCTTCAGTCGATCTAGTGGGATTGCCCTGTATGAGAAATTATTTAATAGTGGGCTTCGCCTTCCTTTTCATCCTTTCATTCTCAATCTTTGGATAGGTATGACCTTGTTCTGGTGTAGTTGACTCCGAACTCCATTCAGATTATTTGCGCCTTCATTATACTTTGCCACTTCCATGATCTTGCTGCTCAAGTTTCTCTATTCTGAGCTTTGTATAAACTTCGCTACCATAACAAAACTGGGTGGTGGAGCTTCACCTTCAGACCTAAGAGGACCCTTAAGCTTGACCTACCCTCAAAGATTAAGGGATGAAAATCTCGTTTCTTCTATGTACATATGGACGGTGTGAGGATGGGCTGGGGAGTCCCGATATTAGCCTGAATAAAACTCGGTCGTAGATGAGAGAGACCATGAAATTTTTTTTTGTTGGTATCCTCCCATATTCCGTTCTACCAAGAGTTGCTGTCCGAGAGTAACCTCCGCGAGGCTAGCATAGCACCGGCATTGCCAGCATCGGCGCCCGGTGAGCACAATACTCCATCATTCTTCTTTTTTACCTTTGATCTCCTACGCAGCGATGAGGTTTTTGTTCGAGCATCTGAGGGTGGGGACTCGGAGAAGGAGGGAGGCTGCTGGTGATGCAGTGAGGCTGGCACCTAAGATGCCTCACCGAGAGGTTCAGGATGAACCACTCTAGGCCCCCACAGTTCCACCTGAGGCCGCACCTGCGGGAGAGCTGAGAAGAGAGAGTCCCCTTACCAAGGCGCCAATAAGGAAGGACTCTCCTGTTGAGGTCAAAGCAGAGGCGACGAGGGACAGCTAGTTAGCTTTGGCAGAGTCGAGGAGGAACGAGCCCCCAGCCATAGCCGGGCCAAGGGAGGAGGCCATTCTGAAGGCCAAGGATAAGGCACCGCCGGTGGTCGAAATCGAGGATGAGGCACCACCAGCAACCCAGCCGGCATCTAATGGAGAGACCACCACCGCCGCGGGGGCCTGACCTGGGTCACCACCGTTGAGGTTGTCGGTAGTCCATAGTGGTCGATTTGCGGAGCACATGTGGGAGCGCATCCGCCTCCCACATTTTCAGGAGGATCTCTGCTGCCAACCCATCACCGATGCTGTCGACACCATCTACAATGTCATACTTCAGGTGAGCATTTTGATGTTGTCTCCTTTTGTATTGACTTGAATCAGGTCTTAACCAATTGGTTTTTGCAGACGGCGAATGGCCTTTTTGTCCTCCGAGATACTTGCATTAGAGCCATCAATAATTTTTGGCTCGCCCGATAGAAAGTAGCCAGTGCTCAAGCCCGGGCCGATGGCTTGGCCAAGGAGCTAACCGAAGTCCGGGCCCAAGAAGTGATAGCTACCGGTGAGCTTCGAGCCACTCGGGAAGAGAACCGTAGCTCGAGGAGGCATGGCTCGAGGAGGCTAAGAGGAAGGCGAGGATCGCCAAGCCTAAGTTGGGGGAGGCCATGGCAAGGCTGAGGCCTACTGAGGAGAAGTTGAAAGATGTCCTCCTCAAGTTGGGAAATGCTGAGGAGCGGGCTGAGAAGGCAGAGGCTAAGGCTTGGGCCGCCAAGGAGAAGGTCGTCAATGCCAAGGCGAATGCCCAGACTACCTGGGAGAAGATGACCACCGCTGAGGCCCAAGCTCGGGAAGCCGTGGAGCACTACAAGGGCTCCACTAATTTTTCCACGAAGATGAGCGAGGTGGCCATCGATGCCTACATCAAAGGCTTCAAACACTGCAAGAACAAGATCTCTCGGATCAAGATTGGTGGACTCGATGACATTCAGCCCGAAGATCCTGAAGAAGAAGAGAAGCTGGAGAGGGATGGCACCAAGGATGGACTGGGGCCCGCCGAGCCGTAGACTCTTACATTTCTCTTTTTGTTTTGATATTTTTCTTTTGATGTAACCTGACTCAATTTGGTCTTTTTGTATGATAGTTTACATATCAATGAAAGAAACATGTTTCTTAAGTATGATGTACTTAACTTTTTGTCACCCTGGCTTCCTTGCATTCATGTCTCGGCTTTGGCCTTTAGGCTTGATAGGGCACATCCTCCCATCTCCTCAACTTGTCTTGAGAGTTAGCAGCCTAGCTGGAGACTTGCGTATACTTTTTTTAGGGATAGTTGAGCCCACTTCTATCCCTTGGCATTTGTTGGAGTGATTAGAGGGTGCCGGTGCCTATCACGGACTACTAAGCTGAGCTTGAAAACTTTTTGAGATCGCCCAGGGGTTGACTTGAGAGTTGTTGAAGTCATCAGGAATCTTCTAAAACTGCCTCGAGGGTTTCTTCGGCCGGCTCGAGGGTTGACTCGAGAGTCGTCGGAACCATCGAAGGTCTTAAACCGCCCAGGGATGACCTGATGATCGTAGGACTGTCGAGAGCCTTTTGGAACCACCTTGAGGGTTTCTTTGGCTGGCCCGAGGGTTGACTCGAGAGTCGTCAGAACCATCGTAGGTCTTGAACTGTGGCGAGGGTTTCTTCGATCGGCCCAAGGGTGACCTGATGATTGCAGGACTATCGAGAACCTTTTGAAACTGCCTCGGAGGTTTCTTCGACCGGCCCGGGGGTTCACTCGAGAGTCGCCAGAACCATCGAAGGTATTGAACCACCATAGGGGTTTCTTCGGTCAATCCGGGGGTGACTTGATGATCGCAAGACCATCGAGAGCCTTTTGGAATAACCTCGGAGGTTTCTTCGATCGGCCCAGGGGTTGACTCAAGAGTCGCCAAAAACATTGTAGGTCTTGTTCTGCCGTGAGGGTTTCTTTGGCCGACCAGATGGTGACCTGATAATCGTAGGACCATCGAGAGCTTTTTGGAACTACCTTGAGATTTCTTCGATCAGCCTAGGGGTTGACTCGAGAGTCGCTGGAACCATCGTAGGTCTTGAACCACCGCGGGGGTTTCTTTGGCCAGCTCGGAGGTGGCCTGATAATCGTAGGACCATCTTGAGCCTTTTGGAACCATCTTGGGGGTTTCTTTGGCCAGCCTGAGGGTCGACTCGAGAGTCGCTGGAACCAACGAAGGTCTTAAACCATCGTGGGGGTTTCTTTGGCCGGTCTGGGAGTGACCTGATGATCACAGGACCATCGAGAGCTTTTTGGAACCGCCTCGGGGGTTTCTTCGGCCAGTCCGAAGGTTAACTCGAAAGTCGCTAAAACCATCGATGGTTTTGAACCGCCATGGGGATTTCTTTGACAGGCCCGGGGGTGACCTGATGATTGTAGGACCGTCTCTTTTGGAACCACCTTGAGGGTTTCTTTGGCCAGCTCAAGGATTAACTCAAGAGTTGTTGGAACTACCGAATGTCTTGAACCACCATGGGGGTTTCTTCGGCCGGCCCAAGGGTTTGTTGAACTTCCAAGTCGGATGAGAAGACAATATTTGAAACTCCTCTTATTTTCATCAATTGAATGTATACATCACTGATAATATCGGAGGAGATTGTCCATGTTCTAAATGCAGGGAATCAGCCACCCATCGAGTCCTTCAATTCGATATGCTTCATGATGAAGTACTTCAGTGACCCGATAAGGCCCTTCCCAGTTTGGAGATAACTTATCTTCCTCCGTTGGCTTGGATACCTCGGCCCTTCTGAGGATTAAATCTTCAGGGCAAAATGTCTTGGGGTGAACTCGAGCATTGTAATACTTTGCTGCTCGCTGGCGAAATGTAGCCATTTTGAGTCATGCCGGTCTCGTGCCTCGTCGATGAAGTCGAGGTTAGCTCTCAATTGAGTGGAATTGTCCTCTTCATTATATGACTCCACTTGAGGGCTCGGAAGGCCGATCTCCATAGGGATGACCACTTCTAACCCAAAGATGAGACTAAAGAAAGTTTCTCCTATGGGAATCCTTGGGATTGTATGGTATGCCCATAACACGCTTGGGATCTCTTCCACCCATCTGCCCTTGAACTCATCCAACCGGATTTTGAGTCCTTAAAGGATGGTTTGATTAATGACTTCTGCTTCTCTGTTGGTCTATGGATGGCTGACAGAAGTGAATCAAAGATAGATGTTCAGCTCGATGCAGAATGTCTTGAATGTAGCATTATCGAACTGCCGACCATTATCGGTGATGATGGTGTGGGGTAGTTTGAAGTGGCAGATAATGGACTTCCAAAAGAATGACTTCACCTTGCTCTCGATAATTTTGGCTAAAGCCTCAACCTCGACCCATTTGGTGAAGTAATCAATGGCGACGAGCAAGAATCTCCATTGACCCAAAGCTGGAGGGAATGGTCCAAGGATGTCCATCCCCCATTGAGCAAAGCGAAGAAGCTGAGAGCGGGCTTAGTTGAGAGGCCGCTGGACATTGGCATGTCGTTGGTAGCTATCACACTTTCAGATCAGCTCAGTAGCATCTTCTCGCATGGTGAGCCAATAATATCCCTAGGTGGTTTCTGTATATGCCTTCATGGATCTTTCTGATGATATAATCGGCATCTGCAGGGCCGACGCACTTAAGGAGGGGATAAGAGAAGGACCTCTATATAGTTGCCCATTCAATAGTACAAACTTGAAAGACCTCTATTTGAGCAGCCTAGCTTCTGTACAATCAGTGAAAAGAGTTTTGTCAGTGAGGTAGCAGATGTAGGTATCCATCCACATTAGCTCCTGTGTGACTGGCAGGACCTTTTCCGTAATGTTGATGCTTGGAGTTTCCAGATGCTCAACATAAGTTTTTTCCAATGTGTTGTCCACCGAAGTTGCCAACCATTATAGAGCGTCAGCTCTGGCATTTTTACTCCTGAAAATGTAGCTAATGCCGAAATGGATTAGTGAAGAGGTTTGTGACTTGACCTTATTCAGATATTGACACACAATAGGGTCCCGAGCTTCATATTCCCTAATGATTTGTCTAGAGATAAGCTGGGAGTTGATGAAGCCTTTGAGGTGCTTTACTCCGAGCTCCCACACAAGCTTTATTCTAGCTAATAAGGCTTGATCTTGGCTTGATTATTTGTGACCTTGAAGAGGAACCGAAGGGTGAATTCCAACACCGTGCCTTCTGGGCTCGCAAGAATCAGACCTGCTCCACTCCCCTGAGAGTTAGAGGCACTATCTACATGGAGGACCCAAGTCTCCATTGTGCTCTCGGGCTCAGCATCTGAGTGTGTCATTAGGAGTTCTTCATGCTACTCCTCGATCCAGGTGCACTCAACCATAAAGTCCATCAAGACTTGGGACTTCAGGGCCGATCT
>UESW01004179.1:242510-276892 GCA_900491605.1 Calamus simplicifolius
ACCACAAGCTAATGCTTGCCCAAGGCTAACAGCCTCAACTGAATCAATCACCAGATTGACCCAGCAAACAGTATTTGATTTTACAAAAATAAAGAGCTCCTTCAATGAACAAATATACAATAATGAAACAATGATAAGAGAGTAGAAATCAAAGCCTGATTCGTAGATCTTGGTGGCTTCTTCCTTCTCTTCCTTTGAATGGATCTTCCTTTGAATGGATCTTACTTTGAAGATGCTCTGAGACTCAGAAGATCAGAAAAACTAGGGCTTCTTCCTTCTCTTGAGATTTCTTCTAAATAGAACAGCAAAGGCTTGGAATCTCTCTCTTCTTTTGGGGAATGAGTATGATCTTTCCTTACAGTTTTCCCTCTTTTCTTTTCTGATAGATCTCAAAGATTTTCTCTATTCTTTTCTTTTTGCCTCTCTTGTCTCTTTTTTTTTGGGATGCAATCAACCCTCTTCTTATAGATCCGATTAATCCACAAATAGTTTGAAACTATCCGTTAGAAGCAAGTGTAAGAAGGATTAGATCCATAAATAACAATAGCCGTTGGGATTAAAATAGATAAAGATAAAGTTTAGAGTCGTTCTGACAGTTCTGGAGCCGTGTCTGACATTCTGGAGTCGGCTCTAACTTTTCTGGAGTCGGCTCTAACTCGAAATTATTTAATCCGCTCGATCTGGAGTCGTCTCTGACTTTTCTAGGGTCGACACAAAATTCTTCTAGGAGTCGACTCTAACAGTCTAGGAGTCGACTCTAAGTCGTGGCCTGAAAATCCATCGTTCTATTTTTTCTGATAGAGTCGGCTCTCACAGTCCCGAGTCGACTCTAAGTCTGTGCCATTTTCGGAGTCGACTCTGCGATTCCATGTGTCGACTCTAATGTCTGCAATCTTACCTTGACATTAGATTCGAACCAGAACTTGATTTGACTCTTGATTTTGATTATCAAGTAGACTTATAATCTGAAAAACTTAATCAAAATCATTAGTAACTTCAAATGTTATACTCAAATAGTTTTGTTAATCATCAAAATCCTCAATTGGGTCAACATTCTAGATTCCTTGTGGAGCCGCATTGCCTTTGGAGTACCCTGATGCGTGCTAGGTACGGTGCCTGGATGCCAAATTCATATATCAGGCCTCCTCGAGGTTGCTCCTCTTTTTGGAAGGAAGTTTGTAGGTTTGGACAGTCTATCAGGGGTAATGTTACATGGATGATTGGAGATGGATCATCAATCGATGTTATTCAGGACATTTGGTTTTCTGAGCTTCCTCTCTCTCGATGGCCCTCTTTTATCAGTATTGACATCCCTTACAACCTTCGGGTTAAGGATTTAATTTCTTCTGATCCCCCTGCCTGGCATATCCCCTTAGTGACCCGTTTCTTTGGGCTGGAGCTTTCTAGACGTATTCTCTCGATGCCCCTTATCCCTGGTCGCTCATCTGACTCCATGCTTTGGCAGAGATCCTGTCTCTCTAGGGCTCCTATCAAGGATTTGATGATGATTTTCAGGCCAGGTTCCCAGCGTTCGATGGATGCTGCTTGGATTTGGAAGCTTCCCACTCTTCCCAGAGTGCAGCTATTTATTTGGAAGCTTCTGTGGGATTGTCTCCCTACCTGTTCTTCTCTCTCTCGGAGGGGTCTGTCGATCCAGCCGTGCTGTCCTTTATGTAGGGTGGAGGAGGAATCCTCTGAGCATGCTATCTTTACCTGCCCCAGGGCGAGATAGATCTGGCATATGGTGGGTTATTCTATCAGGATGGACGATCTGGGTTCACCTCGCTCTTCTTCCTGGATATTCGTAGAGCTTCTCTGTAGAGGTGTAGCCGTTGGGTTGCCACGGCTTATCATATCTGGTTATCGAGAAACCAGATTCTTTTCATGGATGATCCTATGTCTTCCCTCAGGATTATGAGAAAAATCAGATCTTTGGTCACGGACTGTGCCCGGGTTGGTTCTGACGTCTCTGGCCTCTGGGGATCCCCTGCTGCTTCGGCAGCGAACCGGTATTCGGTATTCATCTCCTGAGATCTCCCTCCTCCAGGTTCGTCAAAATCAATTTTGATGGTAGTGTCCATGGCAGAGCTACTGGTTCTGGATTGTCATCCGTGGCCCCAGGGTGAGCTTCTGGGAGCGGATGGTTTTGGTACTATTGACTCCTCCGTCCTGATGTCAGAGCTTTATGCGGCCTAGGCGGGCATTTCTTATGTCGTTAGGACTCTTCAGGCTCAGAGGTTATTCATTGAGGGTGATTCCATGTCGGTTATTACCTGGCTGCAGAAGGAGAATTACCATTCTGGCCCTGCTAATCCAATGCTTATGGACATTCGATCTATCCTTAATGAGGTCGACTGTGCTCAGATTCGCCACAATTATCGAGAAGCCAATTCGGCGGTGGACTGGGTAGCGTCTTTTATGGCCCAGCATGCTGGTTCGTGGATCTGGAAGCCGAGCGATCTCTGCCCTTCTTTTTATAGCAAATTTGTATTCGGATCTTTCTGAGCTGACTCGCACTAGCCTAGTGTGATCGCCCGTTTTGTACCAAAAAAAAAAAAAATAACCCTTGCTAAAAAATAATCATAAAATCCAAACATTTATTTATCCAACGATAAAGTAGATCAGCAACTACTACTCCTCATCTCAACTCAACTCATCTAAGCCTTTTCTCAACTATAAGGGATCGGCTACATGAATCTAGTTCCTCCTGACACTCAAATTACCAGCAACTACTCCTCCTATGTAATAATAATCATAATAATAATTATATATTCATTACATTAACAAAAATAATATACATTTGTAATATAAAATATATATATTCATTATGTATTATATTAGAAAATAAATATAGTATAAAATAATAATGTAATATTATTAATGATAATAATAATTAATAATATTATTAAAATATTAATTATACAATAAGTTTAATATTGTGTTATATATTATATTACATAATATTAAATTTTAAATATTTAGGGCAAGAATAATATAATTATTGTAATAATTGAATAAATATAATTATATTAAAATATTAAATTATTAATATAGTTTAAGAATACATTTATTATATATTATATAAACAAAAATAATTAAAATTTTGATATAATATATTATATTATAATATTTATAATATTTTTGTATAATTAATTTAGTTTTTAATTATTATAAGTCTTGTCAAGTGGCAATCTCATACTACTATCTCCTAATAGTTTATGGTAACATAATTCTCATGAAAGAATTAAATCTTAGATGGATTGCCCAAATTTGTTGAGCTAAACATGAGCCCAAATTTTTTTTCTTTCCTTACTCAAATAAAATGGAAATAAATGTAACCCTTTAACGGGCTTCTCAGCAGCCAATCCAGGCAGCGATGCCTGATCTTAGGGCAGCGTGGATCTGTGTACGAACCATCGAGCCTTTTTGGTCGCCGTGCTTTGACTGACGCTGCGTCCCCTGCGAAGGTTTATGTATTTAGTGCTAACAGCAAATCGGAAGGGAGGACCCTGCGTGGCGTGAAGTACTGGCATGCCTTTTCACAGCAATGCTGTGTAACAATGAATCCCCCAAAGAGCACACAATTTGTCAAAATATATTTTTAATTCTTTTAAGAATTGTTTAATTAATCACAATTGAAACAAATATTGGTTGAATATTCCTTGAGAGAGAAGATTAAATTATTAAATTGTGAAAACATCACATCATTTAATCCTAAATTTTATAATTGTCTGATGCATAGTAGTAGTCCAACCATTTTGTTTGCTTGTATTGGGGTTTGAGCTAATAAGGAATCGACTAGATCATAGCATTGGTGTTTTAGATCTCCAGAAGCACACATCAAATATTACACCTTTGCTTGCTATGATGTTATAGCCGGTGATTTAACCTGTGGACACTTTTGGCACCCAGTCCAACTGTCCATATTTCGCAGCACCATTGAACCACCCACAGGACCTTGATTGGCCTTGGCCTACCAAACTTGTCCGAGTTCATACCGTGATCATATTAACGATATTTCTCAAATCACTCTCAGATTCCTCGGGAAAAGGAAAAAAATAAGTACAGGGACAAGTGTTTTTCGTTTTCTTCATACATTATTTATGAGATTAAAAAAAAAACTCGCGTATTTTTAATTAATAAACTCATAATAAAGTACCGTTTAGAATCGATGCACGCTACGACCCATATGTCCAAATTCCAATTTTACCCTTCCGCAGCACAGCAAAGAGGAAAATAATACAGTAAACAGATGAGAGTGTGATGGTAAAAAAAAATAGAAAGAATCATTAATGATAATGATAAGGTACAACGATAAACGATCCTCACCCTAAATCACATTCTACGTGCAAAATATATATTAAAAAAATAAAAAATTAAAAAGGTATAATAATATAATAAGAAGAACAAGAATCAACGGCGCAGGAGGAGCCGAAGAGATCGCAAGCATCTAGATCGCGCAAGCGACGGCGACAGCAGCGGCGACGGCAATCCAGCTGGCGACGGTCGTGGCGGCAGCGCTGTCACCCCCGGGGTGGAAGGGGACTCCGACGGCGGGGCGGGGAAGGAGGGGGTCTGACTGCCGGCGGGAGAGCCCGGGGGGTGGCGGCGGTAGGAGGAGCCGGAGGAGGGTTGGAGGGTGTCGGCGTAGAGGCCGGCGGGGTGCCCATGGGAGCCGGCGACGGGGACTTGGGGGTGGGGGCGGGGGGGGGGGGGCGGGGGTGCGGGTGGGCGGGCTCACCGGAGCTGGAGTTGGAGGCCTAACGGGGGCCGCGGTGGGGGGCCTCGTGGGCGCGGCTCCGGGGCCCTGGGCAAAGGAGGTGACTGCGAGTAATCCGAACGCCAGAGCGAGGACGGAAAAACGAATGGATGATGAGATCGCCATCTTTTTCACCAAAAGATCGATGCAACAGAGCAGGAGATCGAGAGCAAAATTATGAACAGAGCAAGAGAGCGAGAGAGAAATTATGAAGAGGGTTGGTGCTCGAGTTCTCGGTTGGAAGTCCAAAGGAGGCGATGGTAGGGCTATTTATAGAGGCGGGGCCGGGGAAACGCGGTTTGGAGGATATATATATAGATGTATGACAGCTGAGCAACGCGAGATAATCGTAGCCGTTAGATCGTTTTAACTTTGTAAAATATGATAAATAATAACGGTTCGATTATTTGGACGGTTAGGCGGTGGGGGGTTTGGCTGGGGAATTTGCAATGGGAACGTTCCGGGTTAGAGTCGGTCGCTGTTGGGTCGTCTGACGGAGTTGGGACGGTGACGGATTTAAGGTCGGTAGGTCGGGAAGGATCCACGCGTCAGCTAGGGTTGGATTCCGTCAAGCTCTGGTTTTCCCGCGTATCCTTTTTCTGGAAAGTCATTCAACACGGAAAGGATGGGAACGGTCGGGGTAGCCGTAGGATCGTGATCGAACGGTCAGCCTTGTTCCAAATACGAACGTTGTGCTATTGGAAAGGCTGCGAAAAGTCCAACTAGCCGTTGGGGAGTTTGAATTTCTTATAAAAAAAAGGTGACAATCAGCGTGACAGACAGGCTTGGTCAAGCGCGTTAGGTTCGGATGATCTTAGTGAACCAAAAAATTCGCATCATTGATTTATTTTTCATTTTAATATGATATTAGAACGTGGAGAGCACATGCGCCTTTAGCTGTGGTGAGCTGGCACTCGTCCATCAAGCATTAAACGGCGAGGATCAGGAGGCATAGGAGGAGGGAGAGGGAAGAGGATGAGTCAAGGATTAGTTGCCTTGCAACTAACAAGCGAAGAATTGGCTGGAGGAGAACATGATGGGTTCCAGGAGGAGATACACCAAGTGTTAGCTGTGAAGCTTCTTGGAAGGAACCAGCCAAGCATGAAATTCCCAAGCTCCGATAGCTGTCAAAGGGTTATTAGAGTTATGGTGTCAGAGTGAAAGGGTCCACAAGCCCTTTTAATAAGCTTTTTTTTACTTTCCTAAATAAAAGCTTCCTAACTTGTGGCAGTGTTTCTTAGGTTGATGTCCCTGATTACTGATGGGCGGCTTTGATGTAGTCATAAGATTGAAGATAGTAGAAGTCCTATCATCTACTATAAGGTAGTATTTGAAATAGAAAATAAAAAGGGATATCCTCTAAATATTTTCTCTTATTCTCAAAAGTTATAACTATAATAGTGTTTGATAGCCTAAAAGCTATTCCTGGATAAATGTACAGGATAGCATTTATCCAGGAGATAGCTGAGGAATAAGCAATTTTTTAAAATTACAAGTTTGCTATCAAGGGATAACATTAGTTGTTCCTGGGTTCCCTAGGAAATAAGTTCAAGGGATAACCCATGGTTAACCGTTAACCATGGGTTATCCCCTCTAGTTAAATTTTTTCAGACCTATCCCTTCTAGCTATAGCATTTGGGAATAAGAAGGGATATCCAGGGGATATCCTTCCTTATCCCCCATATCAACACTACCTAAGGGATAGCTGGGAATAAAGTTAATCAAAGGGATAATCCATGGTTAACCATGGTTAACCATGGGATATCTCCTCAATTTATTTCTTAGAGAATGCTGGAATAGCTGATTATCCCTCCAAATAAGAGTAAAAAAAAGTTATCCTACGGATTTACCTTTTTGCATTTGATATGATCAATGGGATAGCCAAGAGATATTTCTAAGGATAGCTAGGAGACAACTCTATCCCGTACATTTATCTATAATAATATTTTTTCTATTAAATACTACCTAAGTGCAGGTCTTATTTGGAATAGCCATTGAGAACAGCTGAGCTATTTTACATAACTGTGAAGAAACTATTATAATTAATTCTTCAATAACTGTTCCAAATGTGTTCTTAGTTTTTCTACCAAGTCAATTACCTCCGATAATAGATAATCGATAACACTACTGTGGCGAAATAGAAAAGATAGCGCAGGCCCCATCATCCCTGTATCTCCAAAGAAACTTATGTTACATTAATAACATAAAAAATATAATGATCATTATTTCTTATTATTCTTTTATTAGAATAGATCATTATAGTGCAAATAATAACCATGACTTCATTTAAATTTTTTCAATAAAATATAATTTTTAATTGTTTTTTATCTCAAAATTCTCTGCAAAAATAATTGTATGGCTGAAAACGTGATATTAATTTATTTCGTGAAAAGTGAAGGAAAAATAATGCCATACTTTTTTTATTAATATATGTTACAACAATGTTATAATAGTCATTATTTTAGTGACCATTCTAATATTAAAAATTTTGAACTTATTTTTTTTAAAAAATAATGATTATTCTTATTTTTAATGTCTAATAAAAGTTTTCTTACGTCCCTTATAATAAGATAATGTGTCAATTCAAATCTTGTTTTAAACCAATATATCACCATTATTATTTTGGTAGTCTAGTTAATCATTCTAAATGTTTGAGTAAAAAACTATTAAACTAGGATTTAAAATGATGTTCTTTTTTTTTTTTTTTTTTTTGGTACAAGCGGGTGATCACACCAATTTAGGGTGAGTCAAACCCGAGATATCAGAGTACAAAATTTGGGAAAGAACAGGGGGGCAAGGATCACTCGGCTTCTAGCTCCAAGAATCAGCAGAAGACGTCATCCTAGCAGCAATCCAATCTGCCGCAGCGTTAGCCTCCCGATAGATGTGCCTAATCCTGGCACAAGAGATACCCTGAAGGGTAGAATGAATATCACCAAGCAAGGGGATGATAGGCACACGGGCGCAGGAGTCCTGCCTAATCCAGCGGATAACCGTAATGGAGTCCCCTTCAATAATAATGCTGCGAGCTCCAAGACAGCGAATAGCACAACAGATACCAACCCAAGCAGCACACAACTCCGTAAAGAGCACTGTGGAATCAAGAAGACCAAATCCACCAGACGCCAGCATCTCACCGTCAGGCCCACGAATCACAAACGCTGAGCCTGCACATCTTCCGCGAACACTACCATCGAAGTTGATTTTAACAAACCCTGGAGGTAGGGGCTCCCAAGAGATGAAAACCGTACGCCGGTACGCTGCCGAAGCAGCAGGGGAGTCCCAGTGGCTAGGGGTAGCAGAAAACCAAAATCTCTGATGGAAGGTATACTCAGCAGCTAAGGAGAACAGCCCTAACAACCCTGCGAGGATGAATAGTCTCATCAGCAAATAGAAGCCGATTCCGAGATAACCATATATGATAAGCAGTGTAAGCCCTCCTCGAAACTAGAAGGTGGAGTCCTCTTCCCATATCCTCCCTGATGATACTCAAAAAGTGATTACACAGGGATTCAGACCCCTGATCCCAAGGACCAGCATCTGAAATCTGCCAGATCTATCGTGCATGGGAACAACTGAAAATAGCATGACCAACAGTCTCGTCCTCCCTACGACATAAAGGGCAAGTAGGCAGAATACTCATGCCTCTTGCGGAGAGCAGGGAACAAGTAGGGAGTGTGTTCCATGCAAGTTTCCACATAAAGAGCCGCACCCTGGGATGAATAGGGAGATGCCAGATCCACTTCAAATCAATCGAATGCTGAGGCTGAGGGCTGTAAATCTCAACAAGATCTCTAATAGGAGCACGAGACAAACAGGATCTCCTCCAAACCCTAATATCAGGGTGGGACCCGAGTAAGAGGAATGGCAAGAATGCGCCGGCAAAGCTCAGGTCCAAAAAACTGGATACCATAGAAGAAGACCAAGCAGAGCGATCCGACCGAATAAGTCAATCACCCTCATACCCTGCGGGATGTCAGAACTCACGAAAGTAGGCCAACGGGAGAGGAAGGTCAGCTATCCAGGTGTCATGAATAATATCAACAGAAGCCCCATCGCCTAGCGACCAAGAGATGCTGTCCAAAATAGGCGGAGCATGCCGGCAGACCTCTTTCCAGAAAAAGGAGTGCCCAGGGAAAAGCTGAGGAGGAGAGGAAGAATTCCAGTCTCCATATTTGGCCCGCATAAAGGAGCTCCACAAACAGTGCGGATCAAGCAAGAACCGCGTAGCATGCCTCGCAATCAGAGCCTCCCTCCTAACAATGAGTGACTGGATCCCGAGCCCACCCTCAGTAATCGGCATAGAAACAATATCCCAAGCCAGGAGGTGAATACCATGCCCATCCTGCATCGAAGCCCAAAGGAAATCCCGGAACTGTCTCTCGATCTTCCTCAAACAAGACAAGGGAACAGCAGCATTGGCAAGCAGATAGAGAGGTAGGGAAGATAGCACCGAGCGTAATAGTGAAAGCCTCGCCATCATAGAGAGCCCAGTGACCTGCCACCCATCCAATCTGTCACGGACCCGGCTAACTAAGTTACTGAAGTCAGAGATGCGAGGCCGCCTCCCCGTAATAGGTATTCCAAGATAGGATAGCTGATCAGCCTGATTAGGAATACCCATAATCTGTGAAATAGTCCCTCTAACAGTAGGCTTCGTCCTAGGGCTGAAACAGATCAAAGATTTAGTGATATTGACTTTTTGCCCTGAAGCACTACAGTAAGACTGAATGATAGTAGCAAAAGTGATAGCATTGCGAACAGTAGCCTTTCCCAGAAGAATGCAATCATCAGCGAACATAAGGTGAGAAAGGGAGGGCCCTTGGGGACCAGCAGTATAAGGGACCAGAGAGTTGCTATCCTGAGCCTGAGATAGCGCCCGGGAGAGAGAATCGGCCGAGAGAATGAACAGGAAAGGCGAAAGAGGGCAACCCTGTCTCAACCCAACCTCCGAGTAAAATAATCAGTCTGACCACCATTGATAAGGAGAGAGAAGGAAGGCCGGTAAACACAGGCCATCACCCAGTCAACAAAGAGCTCCGTAAATCCAAACCCAGAGAGAGTAAGGCGCAGAAAATCCCAGCTCAATCTATCATAAGCTCTCTCCATATCGAGCTTGACAGCCATAAGACCCTGTCGGCTGGGAGCTCGCTGAAGGTCATGCATGAATTCCTGAGCAAGCAGAGCATTGTCAGTGATGTTGCGCCCCCTAAGAAAAGCCCCCTGCTGTGGAGATGATGCGAGCCATCACAGAACACATTCGGGAAACCAGGATGCGTGCACAACTTTGTATAAGGTGGTGCAGAGACTAATAGGCCAAAAGTGCTGAGGAGAGAAGCATCAGGCCGTTTGGGCACCAGGGTGATAAGAGTCCGCTTCCAATCTGCTGGAATTGCTTTAGATTGAAAAACAAGCTGGATAGCTTGCACCACCTCCTGTCCTACAATATCCCAGTAGTGGCGAAAGAAAACAATCGGGAACCCATCAGGTCCAGGAGCCTTGTCAATACCAAGATCCCATAAAGCCCGCCGAATATCATCCCCAGAAATCGGACGGATGAGAAGAGCATTCTCCACATCAGAAACCCTAGAGGAGGGGGGACCGGGAAAATAGGGAACCCCTCACCAGAGTGCTCAGACCATCTAGACTGAAAGAAATTGAGCATCTGATCCCTGATCATATGGAACTCCTCCTGAGGGTTGCCCTCCTCATCAATAAGCCGTCTAATGCGGTTCGCAGCACGGCGTTTAAGTGTAGCCTGGTGAAAGAATCTAGTGTTGGAGTCCCCTTCCTGAATCCATGAATGCGGGATCTCTGCCTCCAAAAAGTCTCCTGTTGTAACAAAAGAGAGTGATGAAGAGACAGGTTGGTTCTAAGGGTCAGAAGATCAGAATCAGGAAGAAATCCCTCCTGGTCCTCCTTTGACTGCAGAGACGAATAATAGACTCAGTCTGCTCAACCCGTCGAGCAATATCGCCCACCTCCCTTTTGCTCCAACTACATAGTCTACGTCTAGCAAGAACCAGACGCGAGAAAGTCTATAGGTGGCACTTCCTCTGACAGGAAACCGCCAAACCTGTGAGATGACAGATCTAGCAGAAGAATAGAAAGTCCATAATTTCTCAAATCGGAACACCCTACTTGCTGGAAAGGCACATCAGTAGAAATCAGAATAGGACAGTGATCTGAAGCAATTCTAGACAGATGGGTAACATTGGCTGAGGGAAAAGCTGGAGCCACTGAGGATTGGCCAAGGCTCTATCAGTCTTTCCCAACTCTAGCAGAGCCCTGACGATTGTTACACCAGGTAAACTGAGGCCCAGAGAATCCCAAATCCATAAGACCAGCTGAAGCAATGAAGTTTCTGAACTCAGATCTTTCCACTGTATCACCGCATGCCTGCCACCTCTTTTCTCATTGGCCCCGATAATGCAGTTGAAATCACCCGCAATAAGAGAAGAAATACCCTGGGAAAGCAAAGAATGAATCTCAGCCCATAGCACCCGGCGCACCCTGAAGTCAGTGCTAGCATAAGCACCCGAAAGAAGCCAGGGAGCATGATGTCCGTCAGAAACTACCAGAGCAACTTGTTGACCACAGTAATGAAAAGCATCCACTTTGATATTTTCAGCTCTCCACAAAACCACAATCCCCCGGAGAGACCAACAGAGTCAATAGCATAGGAAACCCAAGATCTGGAGACCATGCGTCGGAAACGATCAAGACTGGTCCCCGATAACCGAGTTTCTAGAAGAACACAAATATCAAAACCATGAAGCTGCAAAAGCCTCCCAAACACAGAGCGAAACGATGGTTTCTGGGCTCCGCGCACATTCCATACAAGAATCTTCATTCAGAGGTATGAAAGGGGGGGATCCCCACCCTATCTCCCATCATCTCATCAACAAGGCGGTCGTTAGCTGGAGGAGAACCCACAGGTTCCTTGCCCCTGCATTCCTCCGGATGGAACGAGTCCATGGATACAACTTCCACATCCTGTAGAGCGGGATCCTTAGCGCAAGACGATTCCATGGCTACAGCCTCCTCCCCCCGAAGGATAGCCTTCTTGAGCAAAAGGACCGCCGAGTCATGATTAGATGCTTCCAACTGGACTGGCAAGGAGAGAGCAGAATCATACGGCAGACCTGGCCTTTCCTTGCGACGAGACTTCTTATTCCCTGGCCCAGAGAGGTCAGGAGACCCCCGGGAAGAGTCACCCGTTGCTAGAAAAGTGAAAGACCCCTGTGATCTAGCTTTCCCTCCAGTAGAAGTTTTCGCTTTCCCTTTAGTGGTCCTGGAAACCACTCGCTGAGGAGCAAGGTCCACAGGCCGGGTCCTCTTGGAAGGGCCAGAGTAGCCATCATCCCGGGACTTTGGCTGTTCAATTGATGTATCGGGATCTAAGCATGCAAAAGGATTGGATTCAATGCCCTTATCAGCCCCTTTTGACAAAGTTTCTGAAACTTTGCTACAATAGCAACCGGCACAGGGCCTCCTTCATTCAACTCATTCGCTGAACCCAGAAATCCTCAGCCTTGCTGCCAGAGTCAACGCCGCATGGGATCGAAGTCGTCTTCTCCGCAAGAGCCAAACCACCCTGGGGTTCGTCACCGAGGAAGGAGGGAGTGAGGCAGTACCCCTGCTCGGCTGCCGGCGGGCTGGATTCTTGGGAGTTGCCATCCGTCGGCCAAAGCAGGGGATGACCCGGGAGGAGCAGTACGGCCACCCGACGGAGGATCCTGGATGGATTTCCGGCGTCTAATAGCAGCCATCCAGGGCCCAAAAGCAGGGCCGGAAGACGTCGCGGAAGAATCCGTCACAGCAAGGCACGATCCATTGAGATGCACTGATCCACAAACATCACAGATTCCTTCAAGATTTTCGTATAAGAATTGTTGCCAAAATGGGTCTCTGCTTCCACGGATCCAGTTCCTGGCCGGAGAGGCGAACCTAGATCCACTCGGACACAGGCCCGAGCAAAGCTTCCACGCTTCCTTGCCTTGGTTGCTTCATCGGAGTAAAGGAATTCCCCGGCTACAGCAAGGATGGACGAGAGAATTTCGTCACTCCAGAACTCAATTGGAAGCTGTGGCAACCGTATCCAAGCAGAGCAGAGTGGATGGAGCTGTCGACTGGGATGAATTCCGGACGCCACTCTGCCGCGATGATAGTTTGTCCATTAACAACCCATGGTCTTCCCAGTGCAAGACCCTTAGCTCGGATATCAGAGAAGTGGAATATGAAGTGCTTATTTGCCAAGGCAAGAGCTTCAATGTCACCAGTCAGTCCTGCTCGATGGAACTCACGAACGATGAAATCCGGCGGAATCCATCGAGAGAGGCAGCGAGCTAGGATGGCATGGCTCCCCCACCGTTTTCTTCAGCATCCAGAGTATGCAGAGCACTTGGACTACACTCGGGAACCTCCGTTCCAGCTCCGCCACGACCGACGGGGGAGGCGATGCAACCCACTCGAACCCACTGCTACGGGCCCGATGCCATGCCGTGCCGGACTGTCCAGGCCCGACGGAATCACCAGGACGCGGTTGAGCTTTAGTCCCATCACACAGTGAAGCAGAGCCGAGAAGACGGATAACAGAGCCGAAGATCAGAGAAGAAGAAGTCGTAGCCCGAATCTTAAAGCAGACTCGGCAAAGCGCACTTCTAACACCGAAAACACGAGACTTTCTCTCTCCTCTCTCTAAATACTGCACTTGCTCTTTCCATCCAGATTTCTTTAATATGCCTATTGATCATTGATTAAACACCTAAGTCTTTATCCAAAGTTGTAAGTGAAAATGCAAGTGCAAATGCAGCTGCTGGTATCAATTGCATAAAATATGAGGGAAGAAATCTAGTACATGTTGTAGCTAATTTATTTCTAAAATGTTGTTTTGGTGAAATTTATCAAATAATTTTGACATAAGGTTTTTATGGGAGTCCATATTAGTAAGTGTGATCTTTCAACTATGTATTGAAAAGATTTAAGTACGTATATAAGATCAAAAAGGCAAATAATATTTTTTGACTAATCTTTTTTAGTATTCTTGGCTAATCTTTTTAAATATTATTATAATTATTACAAATGGTATCAAGCAAAAGATATATAATGAGCTTTATACATTTGTAATTAGATTTGATTAATGTCATCCCTCGAATATACTACCCATTACCCAGTTTGGGGTCATAATACAACTGCATACCCTTACAATGGAACCTTAAGCATACGTAAGACTTATTCATCATCTTCACACATATATCATCATCACACGTAACTCAAATCATAATACAAAATGAGCATGTATTATATTATCTTTGATCTAATTAGTTTACACAGTAAAAGTCATCTTAGAACTTAATTTAGATCTAATCAAGTTAAGATCTAAGTAATTAGAGTTAAATCTAGACCTACTCTAGCTTAGTGAGGGAAATTGGAAATAAATTAGGGTCCAATACAATCAATTAGGTCAAATTCTAATTAATTAGTATTAGGTCTAGGCTTAGATCAACTCAATTAGGATCTAATTAGGCTAAGACTCCTCTATTTAAGGCTTAATTAATTAGGCTAGCATACTCTATTTAGAGTTCAATATTTAAACTAGTCAGTGCCTAACTAGGTCAATTAACTCTCTAATTAGGATTCAATTAGACCAATTAGAGTAGAATTAGGTCAAGAAACCCTCCAATTAGATTAATTATGGTTTAATTAGGATCTAATTAGATCAAAAACCCCTTCAATTAGACCAATTAGGATTCGATCAAGTTTAATTTGATGTCTTAAAGGCCTAATGGGCTTGATTTGGATTTCATTTAGGTTACTTGGGTTTGGATTTGAGTTTAAAATAGTTGGGCTTAATCGAATTAGGTTCAATCTAGTCCAAAATAGGTTAGAAATTGGTTCTAACCTAGTTGAATTAGTCTCAATTAGCTGAATTAATCTTTGTTTCTAGGTTTAATCTAGCTCGATCTAACTTGATTTGGTTTCATCTTAGTTAATCTGACTCAGAGAGATCTAACTTTGATCAAAGTGGTGAGCATCGAAACAATGATGTTGGCAACAACAGTAGCAACAATATAGTAGTGACAATAGCCTGATGGTTGGCCATGATAAAGAGGCCAAAATAGAGAAGACTTAAAATTCATAGCCTCTTGGCGGCATTCATTAGCAATGACCATTGGGGGAGGAGAGCGACACGTGATACTTAGGATCCAATGGCCCATAGGGAACTAGTGGCATGGATTCAAGTCCAATTAAGGACTTTACTGATGTTGGCCCAGATGGCAATCTAAGAGGAGAGGGTGAATTAAGTTCTTAAAAATTTCAACACTTAAAAAACTATTTCAAAATAGTAGATGCTGTGAATATAGTGCTAAGTATGCTATGCAGAATATAAACATTAATGTAGAGACGGAGGATAAGCACGATAAACACAAGGATTTCATAGTAGTTTGGTGTTAGCTACACCTACATCCACTCTCAATGAACTCTTGGGCCATACTATAATCACCTGATTATAGCAGAGTTGTTTTACAATCCATAACTCAAACTTGTTGTTTTACACCGGAATTACAACGAACTCAACTAGTTTTCACATGATAACATCACACAACCTTTCACAAGCCTTCTAGCTTGAACAAGGCCAAACTGTCTCCCTTGATTCAATTTCCTGGTTGAATCAACAAGCAATATAATAAGGATATGATTACAATAGTTATAAAGCTCTACAGATGAGCAAATATTGCAATGTAATCAAAATAGAAATAGAAGGAGCCTGATTAGAAGATTTCTGAAGTTGAGTTTTACTTTTTTCTTCTTTTTTTCTTTTTCTCAGAAATGATCTTTCTCAAGATGAGCTTGAAACTTTGGAAGATTTGTTGATGTAGAGGCTTTGGAAGAACTAGGGTTCTCTTCTTCTTTTCGATCTAATGAAAATCCTTTGAGATTAGCTTTTGAATACTTGGATTTTCTTAAACTCTGTTTCGCATAGTAGGGCTTTCAAAATTTAAACTCTTTTCTTTTTCTTTTTCTCTCTTGTTCTTCTTTCAAAACGGTCCCAAGGCCCTTTACTTAAAATCTCCTCTAAATCCCCTTTTGAAAGAAAACTAATTATTAAAAGTGGTTGAGGATGTGTTTAGCATGGAAGAGAAAAGAGCCATTGAAGTGTCGGAGTTTGAAGTCGTCTCTAACAATTCTGGAGTCCACTCTAGGGGTGCAACTCGGGCTCATAAACTTGGGTTTTCCTCAACCCTAACCCTAACCCTATTTGTAAAATGTCAACCCTAACCCTAACCCTAACCCTATTTGTAAAACCTGAACCCTAACCCTATTTTTAAAAATCGGGTTCGGGTTGAGTTTCGGATTGAAATTCGGGTTGATGGGAAAAAAATCAAAATGCTTTTTTCAAAGTAAATAAACATTGAATTATGGATCCGAAAGATCAAAAAATAAAATCCCTTACCGAACGCAAAAGCTGAACTCGGGGCATTTAACATTATATTTAAAAAAAGTCTTATATGAAACAAAGAAGAGAATGAGGTATCGTAAACAAAGAAGAGGAGAAGGCAGGAAGTGAAACGAAATGTGCAGATGGTCCACCTTTATGTTTGTCCTTTTCTTCGCCTACAACCGACGGCCTTGCCCTCCTCGCTCTCAAGTTGGTCATCTTGTCTGATCCGATTGGCGCCTTCAACGCCCCCAAAAATTGGGTGCCGATAAGCTATCCCGTTCGGATAACCCTCGGGTTCGGGTTATCTTAGGTTCGGGTTGTGGTCAACCCTAACCCGGGTCAACTGCAAATCGGGCCGGGTTAAACCCGGGTCTTTCGGGTTTGGGTTGGGCAAACATGAGTTTAAACACTGTTGTAAATCAGGTTCGGCGGGCCGGGTTCGGGTTCAACCTTAATCTGCTGATACACCAAATACTTAGATACATACTCAGCTATCTCCTTTTTCATACCATTCCACCAGTAATTCTGTTTGATAGTTCTATACATCTTAGTACTACCTGGATGCATTGAATAAGCTGAGCTATGTGCTTCCCTTAAAATCTGATCTTTCACTGATTCCACAGCTGGCACACAAACTCTGCCCTTGAATAATACACTCCATCACCTCTAACAGAAAACTCTGACTGAGACCCACTCTGAATTAAATCTCTAGCTTTAAGCAAATGTAGATCTAGCAACTGAGCTTCTCTTATTTCTTCTAGCATTTGGGGTCTCACTCTGAAAGTAGCCAACAAGGCTCCTGATTCTTCTACAGCTAGCTCTGCATCTAACCTCCTTAACTCAATCATCAAGGGTAGCTGTACGGTTCTGATAGAAGCCAATGTGGCCATAGACTTTCGACTCAAGGCATCAGCCACAACATTAGCTTTCCCTGGGTGATACTCAATAGTGCAATCATAGTCTTTAATCAATTCAATCCATCTTCTCTGCCTTAAATTCAATTCCTTCTGGGTCAGAATATATTTCAAGCTCTTATGATCAGTAAATATCTGGCATCTTCTTCCATACAAGTAGTGCCTCCAAACCTTCAATGCAAATATAACAGCAGCTAACTCCAAATCATGGGTGGGGTAATTCTTTTCATGGGATCTCAACTGTCTAGATATATAAGCCACTACTTTCCCATTCTGCATTAAAACACACCCCAAACCCTTCAATGAGGCATCACTATAGATCACATAATCACTGGCACTATCAGGTAGTATTAGGATTGGGGCTGAGGTTAATCTCTTTTTCAATTCATCCATACTCTTCTGGCATTCATTAGACCAATCAAACTTGATATTCTTTCTAAGCAGCTTAGTCATAGGAGAAGCCAAAATCGAGAAATTTTCTATAAATCTTCTATAATATCCTGCTAGCCCCAAGAAACTCCTCACCTCAGTCTGATTGGTAGGTGATACCCAATTTACTATAGCTTCAATCTTTTGAGGATCTACCATAATACCTTTGGCTGAAACTACATGTCCCAAGAACTTTACCTCATCCAGCCAAAATTCACTTTTACTAAACTTTGCATATAATTGCTTTTCTCTTAATATCTGCAAAACTGTCCTCAGATGCTGTTCATGCTCTTCACTACTTCTAGAATAAATCAAGATGTCATCAATGAATACTATCACAAATTTATCTAGATACTCTTGAAATACTTGATTCATCAGACCCATAAAAGCAGCTGGAGCATTTGTCAAGCCAAATGGCATTACCAAGAACTCATAATGACCATATCTGGTCCTGAAAGCAGTTTAGATATATCCTCATTCTTTATTCTCAATTGATGATACCCAGATCTCAGATCAATCTTTGAAAACACTGCTGCCCCCTGCAGCTGATCAAACAAATCATCGATCCTTGGCAATGGATAATTGTTTCTAATGGTCACCTTGTTCAACTGTCTATAGTCTATACACAACCTCAAGGTACCATCCTTTTTCTTCACAAACAACACTGGTGCACCCCATGGTGATATACTGGGTCTAATAAACCCTTTATCCAATAATTCTTGTAACTGACTTTTCAATTCTTTCAATTCAACTGGAGCCATTCTATAAGGTGCCCTGGCTATTGGTCTGGTATCTGGGGCTAGATCTATACTGAAATCAAATCCTCTGTCAGGAGGTAACCCTGGCAGCTCCTCAGGAAATACATCTGAAAAATCCCTTACCACAGGGATATTCGTCAGCTCTAAACCATTGCCCTCTAGGCTCACTGCACAAGCTAAATAGGCTTCACATCTCTTTGCTAGCATTTATTGGCTGACAGAGCTGAAATCACTCCTGAGGGTAACCCCCTCCTATCACCAACAAAACAGACCTTTCTATCATCAGAAGTTTGTAACATCACCTCCTTCCTTAAGCAATCTACTCTGGCTCTATGCACAGATAGCCAATCCATCCCCAAAATGGCATCAAACTCTTTCAACCTCAAAGGAATCAAATCTGCTGCTAATTTCTGACCCTCCACAGAAATATCACAGCCTCTATACACTTGGTCTGCTATAAAAGGCCTCCCTACGGGCATAGATACTACCAACTGACTACCCAACTGGCCCACATCTCTAACTAGATGCTTAGCAAACTCACATGAGATAAATGAATGCGTAGATCCAGAATCAATTAAAATATAAGCATCATGATTATCGATGGGTAGCATACCTGTCACCACATCAGGATCAATCTGAGCCTCCTGCCTGGTCATGGCAAACACTCTGGCCTCGGCTCTCGGAATACTGGATGACCCTCCTGGCTGATTAACATTAGGCCCCACCTGACTGGCTGAAGCCACAACACTACCATCACCCCTCCTACTAGGCTGTCCCCTTGGCATTACTGGCCCCTGAGGAAGCCCACCAGCCTGCTGCCCTCTCCTAGGGCAATCTCTCTTCAGGTGACCTAGATCACCACAAATATAACATCCCTTATTGCCCCTCTTACATTCTCCCAAATGAAGTTTTCCACATACATTACATGGGGTATATTTCTCCCTCCACCAGAAGGACGACCCTGCTCCCCTACATCACCAGACACCCTGCTGGTGGCAACCTGAGGCACACCCCCATAAGGCTTTCTTTGAACTGGGCTAGATGCTGACACAGATACTGATCTCTGCCCACATCACCAGGGGCTCTAAACCCAGAATAAAACTGTCCAGTCCTCTGGGGTTTCTTAAATGGCTGAGTCCCTCCCGGAGCAGAAGAATAACTAGGAGCACTTCTTTTCATTCTATCCTGCCTCCTACTCATATATTCTTTTTCAATCTCCTCGCTTTGAGTGCTCCCTGCACCAACTCAGAGTAACTATTGTAGGTCTGCATACAGGTCTTGGCTTTAATAGGGAGATTCAATCCATCCTGGAATAGTCGACATCTCTCCCTCTCATCAGCCACCAAGGCCCTAGCAAACTGAGATAACTCCACAAAAGTGGCTTCATAATCTGCCACGACATCCTCCCCTGAGTCAGACAAAGGAAATCCCTCCTCTTCTGATCCCTATAAATCTCAGAATAATATTGCTGATGAAATTCTCTTCTAAAATTTCCCATGTCAACTCCACTCCCTGGGGCTGCCTGCCCTGAATAGATCTCCACCAACTCTGGGCTCTACCCTCCAGTAAAAAGGTGGCAATACTCAGCCTCTGCTCCTCAGAGCATCCCATCACATCAAATACTCTCTCGATCCTCTGCAGCCATGCCCCGGCCTGAATAGGATCAGTAGTTCCCTGGAACTCCAGAGCCCCTAACTTTCTGGCTCTTTCCACATTCCTCACAACCTCCAAATTTTTAGATGGAAGGCTGAACTAGCACCCACAGCTGCTACCACAGCCTGAGTAATCATGCCTACCAACTCTGACATACTAGGCCCCTGAGTCTGTACTCGAGATGGGTCTACTGGCACAGGGGTAATAGACTGTGAAGAAGACTCTGGCATCTGCTCTGAAGATGCCCTCACTCTAGCCTCATTAGATACTGGCTCGGTGGAATCACTAGAAGCCATTCTATCAATTTGACTTCTTCTAACTGACCTTCTGATCTACTTTGACCTTTGCTTCTATCCCTGCCTGAAGATTGCTCTGTCTCTCTAGATGCCTTTGTAGTAATCGTCCTACAAGACATTATTCATTACATCAGTTTCATCATTCAATAGCTATAATCATAATCATTCAATCATCCTAGACTCATACTCATACTTATTCCCCTAGGACCTAATAACCTAGGGCTCTGATACCAAAACTTGTCAGCTCCCCCTCCTCTCTGGGGCCACCGACAGCACACCTGCACACTTGTGGTAATCGGATAGAGTTTTACTAGTCTTTATGTAGCGCTCCATAAAGAGCTAGAGAACCCCAACTAATTATCATAAGTGGCAGACACACGAAAACACATCCTGTTAAAAACTTTTCATTTTCATCTCAATTATATACACAAATCACTCAATCAACACTAAGCATCAACCTGCTCAGATAATATTTTTCATGACATTCCTCAGGCAGTTTACAAGATCACATTCACAATCGACATCAAAATCCTAAGTGCACACATCATACTCATAATTTTCTCCAAAACATAAGTCTCGTATTCATATCCAAAAAGGTCTAAAACATCATTACATCTCACTGTACACATACACATATACAAATACAATATCAAACCACACTCTCTCAATATACAAGGCTAGCATTATAAACCCTTGCATCCAAGCAAGCTTCACCAGCTAAGGGTCCTGTCCTGCTTATCTTGTGATCCTGGCAGAAATACTCACTGATCTGAAAGAACATTTAAATCATAGAGGGATGAGACCTAAGTCCCAGTGACTGGATAACCATCTAACTATGGAGAAATAGAGAACCATAACCTCAATTTTCAATCGTATGCTGATACTATTTAGCTTGTACAACTCAAAGTACATTTTTAACATGATATCAGATAAAATAAAATGTAGCTTATTCTTCAAATAATATCAGTACTCTATAATAACTTTCACTGAAAGATAACTCATTAAGATAAAAATCCATGCATTACAATATGAAGATATGCATTCTTATCTACAGCCCAGACTCCCCAGACTCCCATCAGAATCTGCTTGCCCACTGGCATCTCAAGTAAACTCTCCCTCTCGGGATAACTATTTGGCCCATGGCCCTTTTTATATCACAACATATGCTTTTAAATCTCATGATGCTGGGCTGTGTGTGTAATGCCTCTGAGGTACCACCCTACAGTCGCCCTCCTGTAGGTGTACTCTCATCGGGTGCGTGACTAGCAACAGGATCCCCGCACAAATAGCACCCCTTACCCGTGCGGTTCACCTGGCAAAGTGCTTTGTTCCTTAACCCTGGAACCTCGGGTTTTCTCTCTGCCCCCATGGGCTATATATAGTAATCAGCTCCACTGAGCTATGATTCATGCCCCCACGGGCTGCTCACAACCAGCCCCACTGCCTGGTTAGCGTGCACTCACCCCTGATTCTGGGGTTCATCGTACGATCTGTTCGCAAGGAGGTGCCGGCTCGATAGTAGTGTGCAATGCTCATGCTACAGTACAGTCTAAAGGGTGATCAGCCCCATAGCTGCCTGATGCTCAGTATGATACATACATCATTTGTAAAGCTTTATCATGCAAATATGCCATGTATACATTAAAATCCCCTCATCAAAACTCATGCTTATGTGTTTATGCTCAAAACTCATGCTTATTTCTTTATGCTTAAAACTCATATTTCTTTATGCTTAAAACTCATGCTTAAAACTCATGTATCAATATCATATATTAGGTTCTCATTTCTCACATTTAAAACATAAATAATACTCTAAACATAACATACCACAACTAGGTATTAGTCTCATTATACTAGCTCAAATTAACTTTCATTGCTAGATGAGAAACCCACTCACCTTAGCAGGTTACTCCTCGACTGGTACTCAACTCTGGTATTCCGGCTCCCTGAAATAACCCTCTTGACCTACGTCAATATACAGATACATAGCTATTAGGATTACCTCCACACGAGGTTTTCCCACAAACCATGCATGCATACATGATCTATCCTCTAATATCTCATTATTTTCTTCCACCCTTTCTCTACTCAAGATTACTTCTACTATTACCTCAAAATACATAATCTAAGAAAATCTAAAGTCATGCAAGATCTAGGGAAGCTATAGCTTACCTGGAGTCGAGCACAAACCCCAAGCTTCCCTTTCCCTTCTCTTTCTTCTCCTTTTCTTCTTCTTCTCTTCTTCCTCTCTTTTCTCCTCTTCTTTCTCTTTTTTCTTTCTTTCTTTCTTTTCTCTGGCTGAACCCACGTTTCCCTTTTTCTCTAATGACTTGGGGACCAAGTCATGGGAAACTTAAGGGCTAAGGCATGCCAATTTCCTATTTTGCCCTCAACCACTCTTATGCACACTTTTTGGAAAACACGTGGCTCACTTATAACCATGATATTTTGCCCTTAAATTTTCTTTCTAAATTGCCCTTAACACAATTAGCAATTGACATCGGAGCCTTTTCCAATTTTGCCCCTGATATAGCATTTTTTTAATCAATTTATAGCCCAGATTATCGTTTTCATTTAAATCAATACTTTTATGCAACATTTCTAAGAAAACCTCACCAACTTGAAGAGCTCGATTTTAGAAATCCAACGGTTCAAACGGCACTCAAATCGGACTTAAAACGGATTAAATATGAAATTTTCAAGATTTAACCCAGAAAATCTATCGTCTTAGAGTCGGCTCCAACAGATTTAGAGTCAGCTCCAGCAAAAATAGGTGTCGGCTCCAGAAATATCAGTGTCGGCTCCAAAAAAGTAGGTGTCGGCTCCAGAAATATATGTGTCGGCTCTAATACTGCAGCAAAAATGCTAACCTTCTATTTTCTCTACAGGTGTCAACTCCCCCTCTGCAGGTGTCGACTCCAAAGCGTGCCGAAAGTTCAAAACCGTGCCAAAGTCGACTCCACTCTAAATAGTGTCGACTCCAACTACTAAAAACATCATTTAAGGATAAAACTCAAACTAAACTTGATTTTTCTTGTGATTTAAGCCCATTAAAACTTAAATCTCTCAATTTCTTAAATCAAACTCATTAGCACTCAAAAATATACTCATTTACTCCAAAATTTCTTCTCTTTACATTTATCAAAAGCCCAACACACCCACACTTCACTGAAACTCTCTGACTTTCATTTTAAATAAAAAATTCCATTAATATTTTTAATAAATTACAAGGTTTTCAGGATGTTACAAGGAGTCGGCTCGTGCTTATCGAGGGGTCGATACCTTTTCGTGTGGGATTTGGCTTGAGTAAATGCTGGAGCCAGCTCGAATAGAACCCCAAAAAACATACTCTTTATATAACCGGTGGAGTCAGCTCGAGACACTGCAGGAGTCGGCTCCAGCTCGATGCTGAAATGAGGACTTTCTGTCTTTCTGATGGAGTCGGCTCCAGACTCTGCAAGAGTCAGCTCGATCGTGTACCGAAAGTGTCAAACTGTGCCAATTCACTTCGGAGTCGGCTCCTAGACTTCAGGAGTCGGCTCTAAATGCTAGAACGTGACACCTAACACTATTCATTGGGCTAAACTCAATTTTTCTTAAATTTTGATTGATTAATAATTTAAATTCCTAAAATACTTAATCAAAATCATTAGTAACATAAGGAATATACTTATATAATTTTTATTATTCATCAAAATCAATAATTAGGTCAACAACTGACTTTATTGCCAAACTAAAATAAGGCACAAGGCAAGATGACTTACCTATTATGATGGCCGTGGTCAATCAACAACATCATGAAAGAAGAGGATGACCATAGCAGCTTCTTTCAATGTTGGGGAGGGGGCGAGCATGCAGTGTTTGCATACTATACTCAGAATAGGGGCTTTAGAAGCTCTAGTGCTAGAGCTTAAGCTAAGGTCTACCCTAGCAATGATAGTTCAATAGAGCTTTGCCCAAAGGTCAACCCTTAGTGGCGATGAAAAGGAAGGATGGGAGAGGAGAAAAGAGAGGGAAAGGAGGGAGGAAAAGGGAGGTGGTTTGAGCTCGAAAGGAGGGGTTAAGGATTTGTTGGTTCTGATTAAGAGTTAGGCCATTCTAGCCATTTGGTGGGGGAGGGCAATGGCCGATAGCTTCTAGCAAGAAGATAAAAATTAGGTGAAGATCCATAGGTTTTAAGGTGAAAACAAGCTTCGAGTACTTTGCTTCTAAACAAAATGTTACAATTAGATTTGAATGCAGATTTGAATATAACCCTCACTCTAGCTTAGACACTAGAATTTAAATGAGGAGATTATGTTAGAGCCTATAGTAGCAAGCTTTTGGTCCAACATCAGCAATGTACTTAGAAGATCTTGAGTACTTATATAGGGTCAAGGAGTCTAAACTATAACTTTTTAGCTTGTGTTTTTTTTGATGAAATCTTAAATTGTTACAGTTTCGAAATTGTATCATAATGATCTCTGTTAGCATAAAGTACATTATTTTCGTAGAGCAAACATATATATAGTATCACCTAATATCTAATTATTAATTTTCAGTATCATATAATTCAAAGTGGAAATAAGTTAAGCCAGATTAAGTAGGAGCAAGTTCATATGTATTTGAGCTGAGCCTGATAAAGTATATTCAAGTCGATTTGTTGTGATCTAAACCAAAGTTGAATACACTTCCCATCAAGTTGAGCTGTGCTTCTGTTTATTTATGCAAGCTTAAATTGTTTGAATAATTCACTTATTAATCAAGCTATGAAAATTCAAGCTTCGTTTGAATCTTATCTGCATTTAGCTCAAATGGGCCTGTTGCAAGACAAGCCTAAGCCATTCATAAACAGTTTAGTTCATTTAGAGCCATATTTATAATTCACTTATTTAGTTCATATTTATAATCCATAAAGTTCATATTTAAATGGAAACGGGCCCGACGTAGTGTTAGGCCCTTTCGTCTGGTCTTGTTGTGGATCGAGCATTTGAGCTCACCAGAAGAGATTCGGGTCGACATTGGGATCGCTTGGACCTAAACTCGGCTTTGTCGGCCCAAAGCCTAATCCTAAGACCAAAATCATCAAGAATATAATAAGCATTTGTAGTACTATATTTTGGTTCGGATGACACAATCTCTCGAGAGCTCAATTTCGTAGACCATTTCCTTGTCCTCTGAGTACAGTAGTCGATTAGCATCAATTTTTTTAGTTTTAAATAGTATTTAAATCGATCTGTATCGTTATGTTTTTGTTCTCACAATTATTTATATATATATATATATATATATAAAGTGCTGTTGTATTTTGTAATCGTAGAAATGGTTCAATATCTGTTACGACTTTTAGTTTGCGTTTCTTCACTGAAACTTGACGTAGTATGATACCCATTGATTCTTATCAATCTGAAACAAGATAGATGAGATTCTCGGAAATTATGTAGTAAGGATAGATTTTCTGTGTCACGTGAAGCGTATTGTTTGATGGCTTTAAACTCATGGTTGATTCTTGATATACTTTTGATGCTACCCAACATTTTAATGGAGATAAAAATGTTGTCTCCGGCCACTATCAGTTTATTTTTCCACTGCAGATATTCTAGGCACTTTCCACTTAGGTGATGGCATAAGAATATATTTCCCGTTTCACGTAAAGGTGTACCGTCTGATCGTTTATGCTTAAAGGTTGATTCTTTAAGTAGTTTTGATGGAGACAACTGTTGGTGTGAGGGTGCAATGTCCCAAACCCATTACATTTCGCTATATGCTCTCAACAGAATTATAAAAGTACAATTCAAATTATAAAATCAAATAAACATATAATTCATTAGTTTTAAAATATAAAAATATTTATACAACATCAATTTAAAATTAAAACTATTTACATAATTTTTCTTTCAATCTGTGATCTCAAATTTTAATCAATCTCTGCATCCTCATGCATCTAAAATATATATATATATATGATGAATATACAAACTCATAGATCAATAAAAATTCTTATATGATCAATATATGATATATAATAATATACATAATAATAAATATATCATATTGTAAACAACATGCTATAAAATTATACATAGAGCATAATAAATGTTTGTAAATAATTTTTATGTTCTATAACATTGAACTGCATCACTTTTAACATTTATAAATAGATTAGATTTTGTACTGATATTTTATATAAATAATTATATATTGTAACAATAATAAATTATATTTTTATTTGGTATTATAATTTGGGTTGCGTGTATGCAGAATAAGTAATTATATTTTAATACGGAGGGTAATTAAACAGGTTTTGCATGGCGAGCCAGCGAGGCGTTACAGTGCGTGTTCTGACAGCATTAGCCTTTCTGCAGCTTTTGGTACGCTGATTAACTGAGCTTTCAGAGCGATTGTGGCTCTACTTTGATTTTCAAACGAAGAATTTTTTTTCTTGTACAGTTGGTACGTTGGGATCTTTATCCTTGATGCAAATGACAGGAACATTAATTTAACCAGAACCCAGAATACGCTGTGATTTGTTGGCGATCTGAGATGCCCCAGTCTTATAATTTGGATCACTGAAATAATTAACCTCACCGAATTATATATGTCCAAATTCTACTCTCATTTTGATGTTTTAAAATCACTAATTCATTTCCCCTGTGTGTGTTTTTTTTTTTTTTTTTTTTTTGATACACATGAGCAGTCACACTAGTCTTGTGTGAATTAGTCCAGATACATTAGAATACAAAATTTATATCAAAACAGAATAACATGGATCTTTCAATCTTCATAGCCAATTATCAGAGTGCTGAGCAACAGAAATCGCAACTTAGTCAACGATCAAGTTGGTTTCATAAAAAATATGGCATATTTAGATTGAAATCATACCTTAAAGAATAGATCAAATATCCTAAGAATTGAATTAACGAGGGCAACAGAAACATTTCCCCTATTTCCAATCAACTATGCTTTCAGTTTCCGTACCGAGCATTAAACATTTGAGACTGGCGATTATTAGGACCGAAGTGCACCGGCAACGCTTTTTTGAGTGGGGGCAACGCTTTCGCGAGGCATTCAGCACCCGAAGCCTCTGTCATGCACGCTATATATCGACGATCATGACATTGAAGAGAGTCGCTGAACGAAGTGATAAATCCAATCCAGCACATCTTTTCAAACCATGGTACCATTGAAAGGAAGTTACAAATGAACTGCTCCCCGTAGAGCTCAATAGGCACACCTTCTTTTCCTCCAACCAGTCCCAGCTTTTCCTTTTCCCTTCTGTGTAAGATTCCATGGGGCCTTTAGGCCACTAGCAACCAGAGAAGGCAAAAACACCGACCCATCACTTTCCTAGGACTAAGAGGAGGTGTGGGTGCGTTCCATGTAGTTTCAAAACTGGGCAGCAACTGATTGCTGTGACTTTTTGAGCCACAATTCTCTCCACATCGGATTCCTTGGCCAACTTAGAATTTCTCTAGAACTTATAGATCACCCCTGGCAAGACTCTCAGCAGAATTTCTCTACAACTTCGAGGGCATAGATTTTATGGGCGATCCATCTCGCTCTCTCAATCCATAAATGCCTTGTTTCTAGTTAACATCAGCCAATTTTTCCATTGATGAACCTGTATCTATAAGTTGTTGGCCCAATCTGCCAACAGGGCTGAGCCAAGACTGCTGGCATATGACTTCTGGGAGAGCTTGAGGCAGGTTGGCAGACCATTATTTGATCATGCCAGTTCCCTTGATGGAGCTTATGAAGCTTATTAGCACTTCTATCAGCCTTTGAAAGAAATTATAGTGGAAAAAACTTGGATTGTGAATGGTCCATCATGATTTGAAGAATGAACTTAATTATCCAGGTCCTACTCGGACACAATTAAACATTCTTGACGTCTCCAGATCCAATGTTTCCATTGCTGATCAGAAGTCTAGACGAAAGAACTAGCGTAGGAAACACTCGCAGACTCTTTCAATCATGTAGGCTCTCCTTGGATGCGGACTCCAACATGAGTATGTCATCAGGAGCATGCATCCTGATCTTAGTGACAAGCACAGTAGGATGGATTGTGCTAAATTCTCTCCTCATTCTCAAGCATCTTTCTGATGGCCATCCATCCTAACAAGATTAGTCTGGCTAAGAAAACTGTTGCCGCCAAATTACTCATCAAGAACGTCAGATAAGAGTTTGAATCTGATTGCCTCCAAGAATGGGTCTTACTGACTTCCAACGCCTCCGCTATAGGCTGGGATCCTACAAGAAAGTCCTCTGGAGCTGGATATTCCGGTGGAGACCCTCCGACGATCAAAGGAGTGGTCTAAGAAACAGTAGTGAATGTTCAAGAAAAAAAATGAGCTAGAGCTCGAAGTCTCCTTTCTCCTTATGAGCTAAGGTTCTTATACCTGATCGGAGGGTCCCTCTTACCCCTTTTTGGGCAGTTGTTGATCCTGAGGTGTCACTGTGTAGTATGGATTGAGCGGTGAGGCCAACAGCAACATGGCGTGCCTGCCTCATAGCCTATCAGGACTAGCAGACCACCTCTTTGTCTGATACGGAACAGCTACAGGTGGCCACAACTGGCTGGTGAGCCAGATCTTATCGGGCGCGACGCCATAGATAGTTGGTAGGCCAGGTCTTGTCGGGCATATGCCGTAGCCGGTAGGTGGGCCACGCGGGCAACTGGGGCCTGCCGACGGTGGTGGGCCACATGGCAGCTGCTGGTGTCAGGCGGACCACGTCGCCGTTACGGGTAAGTGCGTAAGTGCGTTGTCGAATCGCCGTTACGGGTAACTCATCCAATCGGGTCCTAAGTTCTTGAAGGATGGTCCGATTCATGACCCCGACCTCTTCATTAGTCTGTAAGTGCATTGTCGAATTGCCGGCCATTGTTGGTGATAAAAGTATGGGGTAGCCCGAAGAGGCAAATAATAGACTTTCAGAATAAGGAGTTCACTTTGTTCTTGGTAATTTTGGATAGTGCCTCAACTTTGACCCATTTAGTAAAGTAGTCGATGGCGACGAGTAAAAATCTCTGTTGGCCTGAGGCTTGGAGGAACGGTCCTAGGATGTCCATTCCTACTGAGCGAAGGGCCACGGGGCCGAGAGTGGGCTCAATTGGGAGGCTGACTGTCGTTGGATATGGGAGTGCCATTGGCAACTGTTGCACTTCTGAACCAATTCAGCAGCATCCTCTTGCATGGTAAGCTAGTAGTATCCTTGGCATAGAGCTTTATACGCCAACGATATGCCCCCAGGTGGTTCTCGTATATGTCCTCATGGACCTCTTGGACAATGTAATCAGCATCTGCAGAACCAACGCATTTAAAGAGTGGGTAGGAGAAATACCTCTTACATAGCTGTCCGTCTAATAGCATGAACTTGAAAGTCCTCAACTTGAGCAGTCTAGCCTTCGCACGGTCGATGAAAAAGGTACCATCGGTGAGGTAGCGAACATAGGCATCCATTCACATCGGCTCCTACGTGATTGGCAGAATCTCGTTCGAGGCATCGATGCTTGGGGCTTCTAAGTATTCAATGTAGGTCCTCCCCAAGATGTTTGCCAAGGTGGCCAACCGAAACAGGGCATTGGCCCTGGCATTCTTGCCTCTGGGGATAGAGCTGATGCTGAAGTAGGTTAGTAAAGAGGTTTGGGATCGAATCTTATTCAGATATCGGGACATGATGGGGTCCTAGGCTTCATACTATCCGGTGATCTGTCCGAAGACAAGCTGGGAGTTGGTGAAGGCTCTAAGACGCTTCACCTCGAGTTCTTGGGCAAGCTTTATCCCAGCTAAGACAGTCTCGTATTCAGCTTGGTTGTTTATAGCCTTGAAGAGGAATCGGAAGGCGTACTCCACCATCGTACCCTCTGGGCTTGCCAGTATGAGGCCAACCCCACTTTCTTGGGAGTTTGAGGTGCCATCCACGTGTAGGACCCAAGTCTGCCCTGCTTCTTCAGGTTCGGCATCTGGATGCAATGTGGGTGGTTCTTCCATTTGCTCCTCCGCCCAGGTGCATTCGACTAGGAAGTCTACTAAGACTTGTAGCTTCATGACTGACCTTGGTTGGAAAGAGAGGTCGAACTCTCCTAGTTTGACCGTCCACTTGGCCAAGCGACTAAAAGTGTTAGAATGAGATAAGACCGCTTTGAGGGGTTGGTCCGTGAGTACCGCGATCGGATGATCTTGGAAGTAGGGTTTGAGACGCTGAGCAAACACTATTAATGCAAAGATAATCTTTTCGATTTTAGAGTACTTGGTCTTCGCATCATGAAGCACCTTGCTGGTGTAGTAGACCGGCCTGTATGTCCCGTCGGTGTCGACATGAATGAGAACAGAGCTTACCGCCTCAGGGGACGCAGGGAGGTAGAGAAAGAGCTCTTCTCCCTCCCTCGGCTTGGATAGCAACGGCAGGATCGATAGGAATTCCTTTAACCCTACTAAGGCATTCTAGCATTCCTTCGTCCACTCAAATCCATTTACTTTGCACAAGGCTTTAAAGAACGGCGAACACCTCTCGGCCGACTTTGATAGGAAACGGCTCAAGGCGGCCACCCTTTCAGTGAGCCGTTGCACATCCTTCTTGCTGGCTAGCGGCCTAACGTTGAGGATGGCTTTAATCTTTTTTGGATTTGCCTCGATCCCTCGCTATGTCACCATGAAGCCCAAAAAGTTTCTCACCGTGACTCCAAATGCACACTTTTATGGGTTCAGCTTCATCCGTTGACAACAGAGGTTATTGAAGGTCTCCTCTAGATCGATGATATGGCTGGCGGTGTAGGTGCTTTTGGTCAGCATATTATCCATGTACACCTTCATGTTCTGCCCGATTTGATCTTTGAAGATATTATTCATCAACCTTTGATAAGTAGCCCCAGCATTTTTCAAATCAAAGGGCATTACCTTATAACAATAAACACCTTTATCGGTGATAAAAGAGGTGTTCTCCTCGTCCTTTGGATCCATCCTGATCTAGTTGTACCCTAAGAAAGCATCCATGAAGCTGAGAAGCTCGTGGCCGAATGTGGCGTCCACCAGTTGATCTATTCGAGGCAGTGGGAAGCTGTCTTTGGGGCACGCCTTGTTGAGGTCGATGAAGTCGATGCAGATCCTCCATCTCCCATTGGCCTTGCGGACCATAACCACATTTGCTAACCAATCAAGGTAATATGCTTTTCGGATGTGATCAGCAGCCAATAACTTGTTGACCTCCTCGTTGATAGCCCTTTGACGCTTTGGGGCAAAACTTCTCTTCTTCTAACAAACCGATCGGTACTTTGGGTCGACGTAGAGTTTATGGGTGATTACCTCTGGGGGTATGCTGGGCATGTCCGTCGAGGATCAAGCGAAGACATCCCAAGTTGTCCACAAAAAAGTGAGGAGTCGATCCCTTACTTTCGTGGAGAGGAGCTCACCAATTTGCACCATCCTTTCCAGATAATCCCAGTAGAGGCTCGGCTGGTTCTCCCTTTTTTTCGACCCCCGAGGATCGAGTGATTCTGGAACATGCTAGGTCATCTCTCTCTGAGGGCTGGGGGCCATGTGATAACATAATCGTGCTGGATTTTGCTCCTTGCATATCTCTTCGATTCTTTTATTAATGAAAAATTTGATGAGAAGGAATTTTGTTGAGATGACGGCATCGAGGAGATTCAAACCGGATCGTCCGAGTATGGCATTGTAGGCCAGTGGTACACGAACGATCAGAAACTTTATGAAGATAGTACTCTGGCATGGCGACATTCTTGCCAGAACAGGGAGGATGATTTCGCCTTCTATCCGCATGGAATCCCTCGTGAAGCAGACTAGAGGTGTAACCACGGTTGGAGGGAGCTAAAAGGCAAATTCATCCGAACAAAAGCATCGTAAGTGAGAATATCAACCGAGGCAGCACTATCAACTAGAATTCTCTTTATAGGATGCTTAGCAACTGTTATGGATACGACAACGCTATCATCGTTAGGATTGTTCATCCCCTCTAGGTCCTCTTTTGAAAAGGGGATTACAGTCTCTATTCTCCCCTCCCCCTCGGCCTCTTGGAAGAAGAGCTTGCCCCCTATGGAAATCATTCCAACTGTCTTCTCGGTTGGAGCGTTATCGATGTTGGCCTATGGGGGTAAAGGCCCCACCGGGTGTAGAGCAGCTGGGGGGCCCTTCTGGATGAACTTTTCGAGGTAGCCTCGCTAAATTAGCTCCTCGATGGTCTGCTTTAGGTTGTGGCAGTCCTCCGTATCATTGTAGTAATCCCGATGAAAATGATAGTACAAGCTCTTATCATGGGGAACTCCCAACTTCTGGGGAGTAGGGCGACAGTACAAGCTCTTGTCATGCACTACCTTTCTGAGGGTGGCTGGGAAGGCGATACAGAGGAGGGCATCTGTTGCCCCCTTAGACTTGGACTTTCATGAGAGCTTTGTAGCTCTCAAGGTGATCTAGTGGATCCATTGACCATCATATGGATCCAACTAAGGGAGGCAAAACCTTGAAGGGACCGGTTCCTCCATGACATGGTGAGTCAAGGGTGGACGACTGTCATAGTCCACCTTTGACTGGTTGGTAAATCTTCGGATGAACTCCTTCAACCGTCGATGGTATTCATAAAGGCGTCTTTCCGCCCGTTGGTTGATTCACTTGCCAATGGACGCCTCCCTTGAGGATCCCAAAGACGAACGAGGGGAGGGGTAACATCTGTGATGGTGCCCTCGTCTAGGTTCCTTCTTGGGTCGCTGCCTAGGAGAGGGGATATCTGAACAGCGGTTGGGGGACCGTTGCCTCTTAGGAACCTCCCGGCGATGGCGCTTGAGCGAGGCATGATGGCGATGAGCCTCCCTCTGGGGGGATCTTTCGCAGGTGAATTGCTGATTGGGCTGAATAACTGCAACTCCTAGAGGGGGAGGTCCTGGCTGCTGCTGCGTAGCTACGGAATATTGCTATAGCTCATGAACCTGAGTCACCAATATTTGAACTTGCCAAGTGAGGGCGGCGAGTGATCAGGCTGATCAACCTGAGGTGGTGACGAAGGTGGGGCAGGGAGATTAACCTCCCATTACTCGACCCGTTGAAGGTGCCCCCCAGCATGACTGGTGGACATCCCCTGGGCTCGTGTCATCACCATTGTTGTATGAGGGGAAATGAGGCTTATAGCTTGGTGTCTTGGAGCCTTCGTCCCCCCTTTCCTGGCGCACCAATCTGTTGTCGCCAAATCACTCTTCAAGAACGTCATGTAGAGTTTGAATCCAATTGTCTCCAAGGATGGGGCTAATGACTTCCAATACCTCCGCTATAGGTTGGGATCCTACAAGAAAGTCTCCAGGGGCTGGGTATTCCGGCGGGGACCATCCAACGATCAAGTGAGTGGTCTGAAAAATAATAGTGGATGTTTAAGAGAAAAAATGAGTTAGAGCTCGAAGTTCCCTTTCTCCTTATGAGCCAAGGTTCTTATACCTAGTCAGGGGTCCATCTTACCACTTTTTGGGCCGTTGTTGATCCCGAGGTGTCACTATCTGTATGGGATGAGCGGTGAGACCAATAGCAACAGGGCGTGCCTACCTCGTGGCCTGTCAGGACTAGCAGGCCACCTCTTTATCTGATACGGGGCGGCTATAGGGGGCCGCAGCGGGCTGATGAGCTAGGTCTTATCAGACATAGCACCATAGACAGTTGGTAGGCTAGGTCTGTTGGGCATGCGCTATAGCCGGTACGTGGCCACGTGGGCAACGTAGGTTCTGCCGGCGGTGGTAAGCCACGTGGCAGCCACTGGTGTCAGGTTGATCACATGGCCACCGCGGGCAAAGGGGGCCACGTGGCGACCGTAGGCACTCAGATCGGTTTCGGAGCCGATGTTAAAGTCAATGTTGAGGCCAATGCTGGGGTCGATGCTGGAGCCGAGCTGTCTTTGGAGTCAGGTGCCGAGGTCGAGTCTAGAATTGATGCTAGAACCGACTCTGAAGTTGGGTGCTGAGGCTGAGACCGAGTCAAGCCGAGGCCGGATAGAGGAGGGGTAGCCCATGGATTCATTGGCCCATCAAAAACCATTTAAACCTCCAGGCTGATCTGGGAGAGCTGTCCTTCAAGAGATATTTACACAAATAAATGATGTGAGAATCAAACAGCTTGAAAGAAAAAAAGACGACAGGGAAGACGTATGTAGCAG
>UESW01004179.1:288872-319782 GCA_900491605.1 Calamus simplicifolius
AGTCCAAATACATTAGAATACAAAATTTATATCAAAACAGAATAACATGGATCTTCAATCTTCATAGCCAATTATCAGAGTGCTGAGCAACAAAAATCGCAACTTAGTCAACGATCAAGTTGGTTTCATAAAAAATATGGCATATTTAGATTGAAATCATACCTTAAAGAATAGATCAACATATCCTAAGAATTGAATTAACGAGAGCAACAGAAACATTTCCCCTATTTCCAATCAACTATGCTTTCAGTTTCCGTACCGAGCATTAAACATTTGAGACTGGCGATTATTAGGACCGAAGTGCACCGGCAACGCTTTTTTGAGTGGGGGCAACGCTTTCGCGAGGCATTCAGCACCCGAAGCCTCTGTCATGCACGCTATATATCGACGATCATGACATTGAAGAGAGTCGCTGAATGAAGGGATAAATCCAATCCAGCACATCTTTTCAAACCATGGTACCATTGAAAGGAAGTTACAAATGAACTGCTCCCCGTAGAGCTCAATAGGCACACCTTCTTTTCCTTCAACCAGTCCCAGCTTTTCCTTTTCCCTTCTGTGTAAGATTCCATGGGGCCTTTAGGCCACTAGCAACCAGAGAAGGCAAAAACACCGACCCATCACTTTCCTAGGACTAAGAGGAGGTGTGGGTGCGTTCCATGTAGTTTCAAAACTGGGCAGCAACTGATTGCTGTGACTTTTTGAGCCACAATTCTCTCCACATCGGATTCCTTGGCCAACTTAGAATTTCTCTAGAACTTATAGATCACCCCTGGCAAGACTCTCAGCAGAATTTCTCTAGAACTTCGAGGGCATAGATTTTATGGGCGATCCATCTCGCTCTCTCAATCCATAAATGCCTTGTTTCTAGTTAACATCAGCCAATTTTTCCATTGATGAACCTGTATCTATAAGTTGTTGGCCCAATCTGCCAACAGGGCTGAGCCAAGACTGCTGGCATATGACTTCTGGGAGAGCTTGAGGCAGGTTGGCAGACCATTATTTGATCATGCCAGTTCCCTTGATGGAGCTTATGAAGCTTATTAGCACTTCTATCAGCCTTTGAAAGAAATTATAGTGGAAAAAACTTGGATTGTGAATGGTCCATCATGATTTGAAGAATGAACTTAATTATCCAGGTCCTACTCGGACACAATTAAACATTCTTGACGTCTCCAGATCCAATGTTTCCATTGCTGATCAGAAGTCTAGACGAAAGAACTAGCCTAGGAAACACTCGCAATCATGTAGGCTCTCCTTGGATGCGGACTCCAACATGAGTATGTCATCAGGAGCATGCATCCCGATCTTAGTGACAAGCACAGTAGGATGGATTGTGCTAAATTCTCTCCTCATTCTCAAGCATCTTTCTGATGGCCATCCATCCTAACAAGATTAGCCTGGGAGATATGGCTAAGAAAACTGTTGCCGCCAAATCACTCATCAAGAACGTCAGATAAGAGTTTGAATCCGATTGCCTCCAAGAATGGGTCTTACTGACATCCAACGCCTCCGCTATAGGCTGGGATCCTACAAGAAAGTCCTCTGAGGCCGGGTATTTCGGCGGAGACCCTCTGACGATCAAAAGAGTAGTCTAAGAAACTAACCATCGAGGTCCTTTTTTTTCGTAACTGTCTCGGAGGTTTCTTCGGCCGGCCCGAGTGATGACCCGAGAGTCGCTGAGACAGTCGAGGTCCTTTTTCTTCGTAACTGCCTTGGGGGTTTCTTCGACCAGTCTGAGTGGTGACCCAAGAGTCACTGAGACCATTGGGATCCTTTTTCTTCTTAACAGCCTCGAGGGTTTCTTCGGCCGACGCGAGTGGTTGTTAGAGAATTGACCTTCAGCTCGTGAAGCGAGTCAGTTGAGAAGGTAGAATGTTGAAAGCTCCTTTTTATTTTTATTAGCTAAGTGCGTACATCATTGGTAATATCGACATAGATTGTTTGTGTTCCAAGTGCGGGGTATAGACTTTCCATCGAGCCCTTCGATTCGGTATGCTTCTCGATGAAGTGCTTTGATTACCCGATAGGGCCCCTTCCAGTTTGGAGACAGCTTGCCACCTTCTATTGGCTTGGATACCTCGGCTGCCTGAGGACCAAATCTTAAGAGGAAATGTCTTGGGATGAACATGGGCATTGTAGTATTTGGTAGCTCGTTGACGAAATGTTGCCATTCTAAGTCGTGTCCGATCACGTGCTTCGTCGATGAAGTCAAGGCTAACTCTCAATTGAGTAGAATTTTCTTCTTTGTTGTATAACTTCACTCTTGGGCTTGGAAGGCTGATCTCCACATGGATGATTGATTCCAATTCGAAGAAGAGACTAAAGGGAGTCTCGCCTGTCGGAGTCCTTGGGGTTGTATGGTATGCCCATGGTATGCTTGGGAGCTCCTTCATCCATCTGCCTTAAACTCATCCAACCGGGTCCTAAGTTCTTGAAGGATGGTCCGATTCATGACCTCGGCCTCTCCATTAGTCTATAAGTGCGTTGTCGAATTGCCGGCCATTGTTGGTGATAAAAGTATGGGGTAGCCCGAAGAGGCAAATAATAGACTTTCAGAATAAGGAGTTCACTTTGTTCTCGGTAATTTTCGATAGTACCTCAACTTTGACCCATTTAGTAAAGTAGTCGATGGAAACGAGTAAAAATCTCCGTTGGCCTAAGGCTGGGGGGAACGGTCCTAGGATGTCCATTCCCCACTTAGCGAAGGACCATGGGGCCGAGAGTGGGCTCAATTGGGAGGTTGACTGTCGTTGGATATGGGAGTGCCATTGGCAACTGTTGCACTTCTGAACCAATCAGCAGCATCCTCTTGCATGGTAAGCCAGTAGTATCCTTGGCATAGAGCTTTATACGCCAACGATCTGCCCCCAAGTGGTTCTCGCATATGTCCTCGTGGACCTATTGGACAAAGTAATCAGCATCTGCAGAACCAATGCATTTAAAGAGTGGGTAGGAGAAAGACCTCTTACATAGCTGTCCATCTAATAGCATGAACTTGAAAGTCCTCAACTTGAGCAGTCTAGCCTTCGCACGGTTGATGAAAAAGGTACCATCGGTAAGGTAGCGAACAAGGCATCCATTCACATCGGCTCCTATGTGATTGGCAGAATCTCGTTCGAGGCATCAATGCTTGGGGCTTCTAATTATTCAATGTAGGTCCTCCCCAAGATGTTTGCCGAGGTGGCCAACCGAAACAGGGCATTGGCCCTGGCATTCTTGCCTCTAGGGATAGAGCTGATGCCGAAGTAGGTTAGTAAAGAGGTTTGGGATCGAATCTTATTCAGATATCGAAACATGATGGGGTCCTAGGCTTCATACTATCTGGTGATCTGTCCGAAGATAAGCTGGGAGTTGGTAAAGGCTCTAAGACGCTTTACCTCGAGTTCTTGGGCAAGCTTTATCCCAGCTAAGACAGTCTCGTATTCAGCTTGGTTGTTTATAGCTTTGAAGAGGAATCGGAAGGCGTACTCCACCATCGTACCCTCTGGGCTTGCCAGTATAAGGCCAGCCCCACTTCTTGGGAGTTTGAGGTGCCATCCATGTGTAGGACCCAAGTCTGCCCTGCTTCTTCAGGTTCGGCATCTGGATGCAATGTGGGTGGTTCTTCCATTTGCTCCTCCACCCAAGTGCATTCGACTAGGAAGTCTACTAAGACTTGTGACTTCATGACCGACCTTGGTTGGAAAGAGAGGTCGAACTCTCCTAGTTTGACCGTCCACTTGGCCAAGCGACTAAAAGTGTAGAATGAGATAAGACCGTTTTGAGGGGTTGGTCCGTGAGTACCGCGATCGGATGATCTTGGAAGTAGGGTTGAGACGCTGAGCAAACACTATTAATGCAAAGATAATCTTTTCGATTTTAGAGTACCTGGTCTTCGCATCATGAAGCACCTTGCTGGTAGTAGACCGGCCTGTATGTCCCGTCAGTGTCGACATGAATGAGAACAGAGCTTACCGCCTCAGGGGACGCAGGAGGTAGAGAAAGAGCTCTTCTCCCTCCCTCAGCTTGGATAGCAACGGCAAGGTCGATAGGAATTCCTTTAACCCTACTAAGGCATTCTAGCATTCCTTCGTCCACTCAAATCCATTTACTTTGTGCAAGGCTTTAAAGAACGGCGAACACCTCTCGGCCGACTTTGATAGGAAACGGCTCAAGGCGGCCACCCTTCAGTGAGCCATTGCACCTTCTTCTTGCTGGCTAGCGGCCTCACGTTGAGGATGGCTTTAATCTTTTTTGGATTTGCCTCGATCCCTCGCTATGTCACCATGAAGCCCAAAAATTTTCTCACCGTGACTCCAAATGCACACTTTTGTGGGTTCAGCTTCATCCATTGACAACAGAGGTTATTGAAGGTCTCCTCTAGATCGATGATATGGCTGGTGGTGTAGGTGCTTTTGGTCAGCATATTATCCATGTACACCTTCATGTTCTGCCCGATTTGATCTTTGAAGATCTTATTCATCAACCTTTGATAGTAGCCCCAGCATTTTTCAAATCAAAGGGCATTACCTTATAACAATAAACACCTTTATCGGTGATGAAAGAGGTGTTCTCCTCGTCCTTTGGATCCATCCTGATCTAGTTGTACCCTAAGAAAGCATCCATGAAGCTGAGAAGCTCGTGGCCGAATGTGGCGTCCACCAGTTGATCTATTCGAGGCAGTGGGAAGCTGTCTTTGGGCACGCCTTGTTGAGGTCGATGAAGTCGATGCAGATCCTCCATCTCCCATTGGCCTTGCGGACCATAACCACATTTGCTAACCAATCAAGGTAATATGCTTTCGGATGTGATCAGCAGCCAATAACTTGTTGACCTCCTCGTTGATAGCCCTTTGACGCTTTGGGGCAAAACTTCTCTTCTTCTAACAAACCGATCGGTACTTTGGGTCGACGTAGAGTTTATGGGTGATTACCTCTGGGGGTATGCTGGGCATGTCCGTCGGGGATCAAGCGAAGACATCCCAAGTTGTCCACAAAAAAGTGAGGAGTCGATCCCTTACTTTCGTGGAGAGGAGCTCACCAATTTGCACCATCCTTCCAGATAATCCCAGTAGAGGCTCGGCTGGTTCTCCCTTTTTTTCGACCCCCGAGGATCGAGTGATTCTGGAACATGCTAGGTCATCTTCTTCTGAGGGCTGGGGGCCATGTGATAACATAATCGTGCTGGATTTTGCTCCTTGCATATCTCTTCGATTCTTTTATTAATGGAAAATTTGATGAGAAGGAATTTTGTTGAGATGACGGCATCGAGGAGATTCAAACGGATCGTCCGAGTATGGCATTGTAGGCCAGTGGTACACGAACGACCAGAAACTTTATGAAGATAGTACTCTGGCATGGCGACATTCTTGCCGAACAGGGAGGATGATTTCGCCTTCTATCCGCATGGAATCCCCGTGAAGCCTACTAGAGGTGTAACCACGGTTGGAGGGAGCTGAAAGGCAAATTCATCCGAACAAAAGCATCGTAAGTGAGAATATCAACCGAGGCAGCACTATCAACTAGAATTCTCTTTATAGGATGCTTAGCAACTGTTATGGATACGACAACGCTATCATCGTTAGGATTGTTCATCCCCTCTAGGTCCTCTTTTGAAAAGGGGATTACAGTCTCTATTCTCCCCTCCCCCTCGGCCTCTTGGAAGAAGAGCTTGCCCCCTATGGAAATCATTCCAACTGTCTTCTCGGTTGGAGCGTTATCGATGTTGGCCTATGGGGGTAAAGGCCCCACCGGGTGTAGAGCAGCTGGGGGCCCTTCTGGATGAACTTTTCGAGGTAGCCTCGCTAAATTAGCTCCTCGATGGTCTGCTTTAGGTTGTGGCAGTCCTCCGTATCATTGTAGTAATCCCGATGAAAATGATAGTACAAGCTCTTATCATGGGGAACTCCCAACTTCTGGGGAGTAGGGCGACAGTACAAGCTCTTGTCATGCGCTACCTTTCTGAGGGTGGCTGGGAAGGTGATACAGAGGAGGGCATCTGTTGCCCCCTAGACTTGGACTTCATGAGAGCTTTGTAGCTCTCAAGGTGATCTAGTGGATCCATTGACCATCATATGGATCCAACTAAGGGAGGCAAAACCTTGAAGGGACCGGTTCCTCCATGACATGGTGAGTCAAGGGTGGACGACTGTCATAGTCCACCTTTGACTGGTTGGTAAATCTTTGGATGAACTCCTTCAACCGTCGATGGTATTCATAAAGGCGTCTTTCCGCCCGTTGGTTGATTCACTTGCCAATGGACGCCTCCCTTGAGGATCCCAAAGACGAACGAGGGGAGGGGTAACATCTGTGATGGTGCCCTCGTCTAGGTTCCTTCTTGGGTCGCTGCCTAGGAGAGGGGATATCTGAACAGCGGTTGGGGGACCGTTGCCTCTTAGGAACCTCCCGGCGATGGCGCTTGAGCGAGGCATGATGGCGATGAGCCTCCCTCTGGGGGGATTTCGCAGGTGAATTGCTGATTGGGCTGAATAACTGCAACTCCTAGAGGGGGAGGTCCTGGCTGCTGCTGCGTAGCTACGGAATATTGCTATAGCTCATGAACCTGAGTCACCAATATTTGAACTTGCCAAGTGAGGGCGGCGAGTGATCAGGCTGATCAACCTGAGGTGGTGACGAAGGTGGGGCAGGGAGATTAACCTCCCATTACTCGACCCGTTGAAGGTGCCCCCCAGCATGACTGGTGGACATCCCCTGGGCTCGTGTCATCACCATTGTTGTATGAGGGGAAATGAGGCTTATAGCTTGGTGTCTTGGAGCCTTTGTCCCCCCTTTCCTGGCGCACCAATCTGTTGTCGCCAAATCACTCTTCAAGAACGTCATGTAGAGTTTGAATCCAATTGTCTCCAAGGATGGGGCTAATGACTTCCAATACCTCCGCTATAGGTTGGGATCCTACAAGAAAGTCTCCAGGGGCTGGGTATTCCGGCGGGGACCATCCAACGATCAAGTGAGTGGTCTGAAAAATAATAGTGGATGTTTAAGAGAAAAAATGAGTTAGAGCTCGAAGTTCCCTTTCTCCTTATGAGCCAAGGTTCTTATACCTAGTCAGGGGTCCCTCTTACCACTTTTTGGGCCGTTGTTGATCCCGAGGTGTCACTATCTGTATGGGATGAGCGGTGAGACCAATAGCAACAGGGCGTGCCTACCTCGTGGCCTGTCAGGACTAGCAGGCCACCTCTTTATCTGATACGGGGCGGCTATAGGGGGCCGCAGCGGGCTGATGAGCTAGGTCTTATCAGACATAGCACCATAGACAGTTGGTAGGCTAGGTCTGTTGGGCATGCGCTATAGCCGGTACGTGGCCACGTGGGCAACGTAGGTTCTGCCGGCGGTGGTAAGCCACGTGGCAGCCACTGGTGTCAGGTTGATCACATGGCCACCGCGGGCAAAGGGGGCCACGTGGCGACCGTAGGCACTCAGATCGGTTTCGGAGCCGATGTTAAAGTCATGTTGAGGCCAATGCCGGGTCGATGTGGAGCCGCCTTTAGAGTCAGGTACCGAGGTCGAGTCTAGAACCGAACTCTGAAGTTGGGTGCTGAGGCTGAGATCGAGTCAAGCCGAGGCCGGATAGAGGAGGGGTAGCCCATGGATTCATTGGCCCATCAAAAACCATTTAAACCTCCAGGCTGATCTGGGAGAGCTGTCCTTCAAGAGATATTTACACAAATAAATGATGTGAGAATCAAACAGCTTGAAAGAAAAAAGACGACAGGGAAGACGTATGTAGCAGCGTTCACATTGCTCAAGTCAACCACAGCGTTTGATGTCAGAGGGCCAGCTTGTCCGAAGGCAAACTCGATACGCAACCTGGCCCGCATAAACCGCCGCCGTTTGCTATGGGCTGCCAGGGTGGACTCCGAGAGCCCCCTTTGTAAATTAACGGGATTGGCTGAGAGAAGACTTGGTAAGAGGACTGCAATGGCCACCGCGTTCACCGGCTAAGCTTGAGGGGCACGAAAGCTAAAAAAGAGAGAGGTCTTTTTCAATGTTGCCGGAACCTGGAAGCTAAATGGTGGTGTGTCAAGTCTACTCCAAATTAAAGGCTCTGATTGGATGCAACCTGCCAACTTGATGGGACTCTACTAGTGAGGTTCTTACGGCGGAAAGGAGCAAATTGATCACTGTAGTTTTTATTACGAGGGATTTTATATTTTGCGCAAGAATCTGCATGCAATATGTCTGAGCTTTAGTGAATAATAGTTGCAGTGCCAGCTGTCTACGTTTGTCATGCTTTAATAATTAGTGCATTGAAATTACTCCTGCCAATTAATATATATCTAGGATTTTAATATCCACATTGTCACCTTTTTTTTTTTCCTTAAATTTTAGTATGTATTATTATCAAAGGGTTTTCTTTCCTTCTCAGATATTTTATCGGTGTTGCAGGTAATCCGAGAGAATATTCTAGACTCCAGACTTCAAAATGGAGATCAATTAAGGCTTTTTTTTTTTTATTTTCAAGACCGTCTTTATTCTAGAAATTGTACAATAAGATCACAAATTAACATTTCTTTAGTCATTTTGAATTTTTTATTTAAATTTTTTAATATTCCTCCTTTTACCATGTTATTCCAGCTTGTCCGCAGCACTAACTTACAACGCTAACATCTTCGAACTTCGAATTTAAGATTTAAAAAAATATATATCTTGCAATGCTGATAGCGACAAACTTGGATTTAGAGACGACACGGCTTCCTTGAGAAGCATAAGCAGCTCTCTTGGTTAAAGTTTCAAGAGAGCGTTTGAAAGTCGATAATCTATTCAGGTTATTGATAATTAAAAAAAGTATTAAATAATTATATTTAATATATATATATAATAATTTGTTTTATAATAATAATTTAAATTATTATAAAAAATAATTATTCATATTAATCTGATAGATTATTTTTTTGATAAAATTATTTTTTTTATCGCTCTCTATTTGCACCTTTTCTATCAACCTCGAAGTTTTGGAACCTCCGTATCGAAGGTTTCCTGTCACACTCTTTCACGAAATCGGACCACATATCTTCACCGTCCAACGATCGTATTACCGTTTTCAGACACTGCAAAACTTCTTTCGATCGATGGCCTTCGGCATCCTCATCGACCGCTTCGAATATCATTTATAAATATAAATTTTTTAAAACATTATCATTTATAAATATAATTTTTTTAAATAAAATATAATAATATATAATTTTTTAATAAATTTAATTTAGTAATATTTTAAAAATTTGATGTTATATGATCGGTAATTTGTTTGTCATATCAAATACAGTAATCAAAACGCTGTGAAACTTCTTTTGATGGATGACCTTCGGCAACCTCACCGACTGCTTCGATATATATATATATATATATATATATATTTAAACATTATCATTTATAAATTTATTTTTTTTAATCAAATATATAATAATATAGAAATTTTTAATAAATTTAATTTAGAAGTATTTTGAGAATTTATGTTATATGACCGATAATCTGTTTGTCATACCAAACACAGTAATCAATATTACTGTAGCATTATCTGTATATACCAAATACAATAATGAACAATAATTTATCAAGATATATACATCTTTTAGATAATCCATATTATCATTCAAAATTAGCTAGCAATGCATTAAACACAACCTAAAGAATTGAGCAAGGAAAGAATGAAATAAATGCAGTAAATATTGCAATATGATTGGTAAAGGTTAAAGGTTAACTTAGCCTAGAAAAACCCCTAGGACAACAAACTAAAGTTTTTAAACTACAATTATAAGAGATGGGAAAGAGAGAGAGAGAGAGAGAGAGAGAGAGAAAGCCAAATCGATAGACTCAAGCTAATGCATAAAACAACATATGTTGTTATAAAAAGGGGGAAAACCCTTGCTTTCGTAGAGCTGAGATGTCCTATTATGAGACATCGCTTAAAAGTTCTATTGGGATTCTTTGGACCTCTGTGTATCTAAATTATCCATGTTAAAGTCCTGATGCCTTCGTCAAGGTAAAATTTAAAATTTGTAATATTCGTTAACATACAAATGCTTTACTCTAATATCATTTCTAATGACCTAAAACTTTACTTAAAAAAAATTACTTGATGAGTATTATTTAAATTTTTTAGTCCTCTCTATATGCATCCAATAATTACTCGATGTATTGTTGATATAAAATTAAATATATACTAATATAGGCTCTTACTTAATTTAAACACATACAAAGATAACGTTTTAGAATAAAATCATTTTGAGGAAGCCAAATTTACTTTAATTCATCACTTATTGGCACTTAAAAAAATTATTATAAGAATAAACTTTGGGGCTTACATAAACAAACTTTGGATGTATGCATGTATCGTCGCGTGTGTGATGTGCGATAAGACCTATTGAGCCTCGAAATGCATGGCAGTATGAATGCATGGTTAATTCGATGCATGTTTACTGTACTGTTTTTCGATGCAGCAAATATTTTTTTTATGATAAGCACACAAAAAAAAAAAGTTAACTTATCAGTTTTAATCATATCTCTATGAATTCTCAATGAAACATTATCAACTTGTTGCCATTAATTGTACTTAGATATTGTCCACATCTACAGGGAAACTTTGGAAAGATTTCAAGAGCCACTGACAATACTTTCTCGGTGACGGAAACGATCAACACAAAGCTTAAACGTGCGTGCCGGAAATGTACCAACTACTAGAAAAAAGTATACAACGACAAGGACAGTTCATTGCCTAACTTGCAGACAAGTGCCGTCCACTTTTCATAGTGCAGGTGTGAGAAAACCTGGACTCCCAGAAGAGATATTAGGTTACAACCAATGGCTATCTGCTATGCCTCTCCTACTTCCTGAATCCTGATGCTGGAAGACTAGATTCCAACAACAACTCCCACACTAGCTACCAGAAAACTCAAGTGGAAATTTTGGAACAAATAACCGGACCATGAAGTGCTTCACAATTGGGAGCCAACACAATAGCCGTGTTAATGTCCCATGACTTGATGACATCTTTTTATCCCTTTAGCACCGATCGAACTAGATTGTGTGTTGCGTAAATTGATGAAAAAAGAATCTTGATGTCAAAGATTTTTAAGTATTTTTATGGATGTTCTGAAATGCCGTACCAAGATACTAATGCATCTAAGGTCTCCATGGGAAGACAGACAATAACAAGACGGTGGAACAATCTTCGAATTGGAGAGGGGAAAGCGTGAACTGAGATGCAGGAAAAATAAAAAAAAGAGGACAACACTCCAAACTCATGTCCCGGAAGCTAACAACATGATAAAAGCTTCCATTTCGAATGTTGTATTGGTGAATGTTTAAAGCATATCCATGTCCATTTTTCACTGATCGGTCAGTCAAACTAGTTCAACCAAAAATCGATCATAAATTCAACTAAATTTTATTATTAAAGCTAATTTTTATATGATCCGATAAAAATTAAAAAAATTCAATGAACCAATCCAATTTGAAAGATCAATTCAATCCCAATTTTTAGATCCTTAGTTTTAATAAATAAAAAAAATAAAAAATATATTTAAATGATTAAGAAAGAAAACATGTACACAAGTGGTCATGGATTTTGTTGAGGGGTAGAATCATCATTGCATTGATAATCGTGTGATGGGGCTAAGATCAGCCCCGTCCCTTCGCCTGCTACGATATGCCCCCGAGGAACAAGCTAAACTAATGCGGTCCGTCAGGCCATGCGACCCCCGACTCATTTTTCCCGAGCTATCTATAGCTCGACCTCTTCGAGCTTCCATAGCTCGGCTTCCTCCGAGCTTTCCATGGCTCGACTTCCCCGAGCTTCCCACAACTCATTTTCTCCGAGCTATCTATAGCTCGACCTCTTCGAGCTCCCATAGCTCGGCTTCCCCCGAGCCTCCCATGGCTCGGCTTTCCCCGAGCCTCCCCTAGCTCGGCTTCCCCGAGCTCCCCGCAGCTCATTTTCCCCGAGCTACCTATAGCTCGACCTCTCCGAGTTTCCATAGCTCGTTTCCCTCGAGCCCCCATGACTCGGCTTTCCTCGAGCTTCCCATAGCTCAACTTTCCCGAGCTTCCCGAAGCTCGGATCCTATGAGTTCCCATAGCTCGGCTTCCCCGAGCTACCTATAGCCCGGCTTTCCCCGAGCTTCCCATAGCTCGACCTTTCCGAGCTTCCCGAAGCTCGGATCCTATGAGTTCCCATAGCTCGGCTTCCCGAGCTACTTATAGCTGGGACTTCCCCCGAGCTTCTATAGCTCGCCCTCCCTGAGCGATCCATGACTCGATACTCACCTCCGCGAAACCCGATGCGGGAGAGCCTAAACCTATCGTAACAGAGTCCCAAACAGAGAATCATGTTGAAGAGTGGTCTAGGACTTAATATAGCTACCTGAGACCTACACATCTATCAGATCTCAGACCATCAAAGAGCTCTCCTAGCCGTCGATCCCTCAACGAACAAGATACGGATCCCACCGACCTTGCAACGGCCTGATTCGATTCATTTCCGTATCCTAACAACCTTCGAACCTTCCAGAAGGCGCTCAAGATCCAGGTCATTGCCTATAAATACGGTACCCCCAGATTCTCTCAGGTATGTGCTCACTGCCCCTGGCTCACTCTCACTTTCCTTCACTGCTCGTCGGTGCTTCCTTAGAGCTCCTGATCGGTCACCCCTGGAGAGACTCCCCGGAGAGATCTCTCTCTCCATTTTTTGTTGATCATTGATCCCTACTAACTTGAGCATCGAAGGGTCTTCCGCGGAGGGCCACCTCCAATGCCTCTCGCGCGAGGACTTTTGTGTAGGTCCGTCCAGGAGGAAGCCCAGACCAGGAGATCGATCGCGCCCGAGTCGGAGGACGAATCCTGACGGCAACAGATTCTAATCTCATGGCTATTATATTTTTTTTGAACTAAGATGAGTTTTGATAAATAAAATTAGAATTAAATTTTTTAAATTTTTAATATTTCATTTGAATTAATATTTAAATATTATTATTTATATATTATTAAATTAAAAATTAATTATGATATCATTCGATTTCAGCAAATCAATTTATTCGATCAATTTGATTGATTAATGATTCAAATGTCAAACTGATTTATTATCTGATTCGATTTAAAAAAAAATTATCATCTTCAATGCTTTTCGACTCATTTACATATCCCGAAAGCTAACCTAAGATCAACCTACCTCCGCTGGACATCAATGTTTCTTTCCAACCTATCACAATTTGGGCGTCAAATGGGAAGGGGAAGGTGTCCTATTTAAGGCACCTTCTTTAATTTTATATTTTCCTCACCCAAGATCAGCTTGGCTTGCTGCTGCTCTCTTAGCAACGGTGACAAAATTTGAACGTCACCACTTTTCAGAGGAAGAATAATTGCGACTAAATAATTCTTTATTTCTGAGAGCATATGCTAGCATTTTTTTATTGCTAAAAAACTTTGTTGGTATTTTTTTTATCATATATATATTTTTTTTTGATACAAACGGACAATTACATAAATCTAGCGTGAATCAATCCAGATAGATCAGAGTACAAAATTTGCTGTAAAAAAGCATAACAGGGTTACCTGGCGTCAAAATCTATGGATCAGAAAGCTGAGCCACTAAGCAGTAATCCAATCCACCGTTGAGTTGGTTTCGCGATATATATGATGGGTTTGGACGCAATCAATCTTTCGCAGAATAGCCCAAATGTTCAACAAAATTTTTATCATATTAGTTATATATTAAAAAAAATTTGAATACTTGTATATGATTAAAGAGTTCAAATAATAAATTTTTATTTAGTGTTTTTGAATGAGGTTGTGAATTATGACAACTGGCTATTGAATGCATAAAATCTAATAAGGTTAAATAATTCTTCTTAGGGGGGCCAGAGTTTGGGAGGCTAGGGACAGTCGGTTGAACTGGTAAATACCACATATATGCTATAACGTTCATTTCATTCAAAGGCTAAGATTAAAATTAACATATAACCATCAAAATATTATTAAAAAAGTAATGCATGGAAACAAGGCTCTAGAAAGATAAGGCCAGTAAGATAGAAAGAAAATGTAGAAAAATATCAAGAGCAAGGTGGTATTTAAAAAATTGGCTACTTATGTAGTATTGTAGTGCAAGTGATATAACTAACTTATATATAAGATTGTCTTAAATGCCTATTCCTATACTGTTCCGCTACAGTTCATATGGATGAAAATAGCGATGGGAGGATTCTAGACTTGCCAAGGTTGGTGGAACGGCCGAACGGGCTTGAAAGTTCCATCATGGGGACAAAAAAAGAGAGAGAGAGAGAGAGAGAGAGAGAGAGAGAGACGAAAAGATTATTTATTAATATAAAAAATTTAGTATGGTTTGTAAATAAAAATGCTAATAAAATATCTCCTCTCCAGGCCTACCGCCGTCAACTCTTCCAAATAAAATATATAAAAATTCCTGAAAAAAAATAATGAACAATGCATTTGGTGTGAATTTCATTTGGCTTTCATTTCATTTCATCTCTTCTCTTCCCTAAACCAATGGTCAGCCGCTGAACCCCACACCACCCCTACTGTCCTGCTTTTATTTATAGCCTGCTGGCATCCCACAGCCCCCGCCTGGCCCTCCTCCTACCACCACCACCACCACCACCACCCTCTCTCTCTCTCACTCTCCACCACGACCACCACCCACTTTCTCTCTCTTACTCGACCTGAAATAAGTGAAGAAGATCCAGAAAAAGAAAGCTGTTTATCTGATGATGAGCTTAAAAGGAGATCATGAGATGGGCAAGAAGAAGATCGAGCGATGAACATAAGCCATGGAAGAAGACTGACTCTTGCTTCTTACCCTTAAAACCTTCCACCTATTTCTCCATTCTTCTTCCTCATCTCTTCTGAGACCCCAACCGCTTCAAAACCCATCTTATATATTTCCTCCATCCTCACCTCCGGCTTGTAGCTTATAACGGAGAGGAAGCATAAAACAAGCAAGCCCATGAAAAGGCCCAGCAGCTCGGACTCGTTCGGAGGACTAGAAGAAAAGGAACCTGGTCTCATCTCCATCTCGCAGCCAAGTAATCTTTCTCTCCCTCCCTCCGGAAAAAAACAAACATATTATTTCTTCTATATCTTTGATCAGTTATTATTTCAACGAATTCCATAGTGGAGGAGCAAGGGAAGTATGAAGATAGATTCCAATCCACGTTGGTGGATGGAATGGAGGAGGTGGAGTGCGAGGACGAGGAGCTGTGCTCGCATGGTCGATCAGCGCTGGGAGAGAAGAAGCGGCGGCTGAGCGTGGACCAGGTGAAGGCCCTGGAGAAAAACTTCGAGGTGGAGAACAAGCTGGACCCGGACCGGAAGGCCCGGCTGGCCCAGGATTTAGGCCTCCAGCCCCGGCAGGTGGCGGTCTGGTTCCAGAACCGCCGCGCCCGGTGGAAGACCAAGCAGCTGGAGCGCGACTACGGCGTTCTCCGGGCCCGCTACGAGGCCCTCAAGATCGACTTCGACGCCCTTCGCCACGACAAGGAGAAGCTCACCGCCGAGGTAAGCCAAGGAGATCATGGCCATGTGAGCCCCGGAATTGCTAAGGTTATCAGACCAAAACATATCAAACGGCTTTTACTTGGAAGTCATTCACAGTTTCACAATCTGAATTGCCTTTATATTTCTTTATGTGAGTGAGGTCTAGAATTACTAGAAAAAAATTTGCAAATTGTTTTGACGAGTCATTACCATTTCACAGGCTGAATTATTAGTTCATATTTTATACGCAAATGATTTGATTTTTTTTTTTTTTGTCTTTATAAATTATTTCAGATAAAAGGGCTTAGAGTCAAGCTAGCGAAATCTGCAACTGGAACGAGATGGGAGAACAAAGATGCGGAGGAGAGGCCGGCTTTGATCTGTAAGGAGGGTGCTTCGGACAGCGATTCGAGCGTGGTGTTTAATAATGGCGAGAACAACAGTCCTTACTCTGGGGTGGCGCTGGACCAAGACTACTTTTTTGGCTTCAAGTCGTACTCTTCTTCGTCTTTGTTTGAGAGCAGCAGAGCTTTAGATCAGAAGGACTACTTGGACGAGGGGTTTTTGAGTGGGGAGGAGCTTTGCAGTGGTTTGTTCTCAGAGGAGCAGGCACCGAGCCTCTCTTGGTACTGCTCCGAGGGATGGGATTAAGTTATATATATCCCGAAGCCTTCGATTCCTTGTAAAATGGCAGTGTAAATGGAGCTTCTATAATGCGATGAACTATGTACAAACTACAAACGGGCTTTCAGGTTTCCGATCGATCGAGCTGGAGGAGAATGGAAGGAGGGAAGACTCTCTTTTCATAACACTCTCTAATAAATTGCCTCTCGCCTTGTATGAAGTTTTAAGGGAAGGAAGCTAGGGGAGGGAGCAGCGGGGGTAATGCTGAGAGAGAGCTAGCGCTGTGATGTAGATGGGATATTTGTTGGTGGTAATTAAGTGGGGGAATGTTTCGCTTTCGTTAGGCACGGTAAATTCTACATATCGTTATATTGTTATTAAGCAATAATAATATGTTGGACCTTATCCACTACTGAGATTTTATTTAATTTTACTGTTTTAGAAGAAGGCAGCAGCAGCAGCTTTGCTCCAAATTACTCTTCTGAGTTCCTGACAAGACGCGACGCAAGCCAACGTGCATCGTTCAACTCTGGCAACGTTCAATTCTCATCATCTTTCACCACCAAACTTGCGGCTTTAGTTTATTGTTTTTACCTCCTAGGACTAGCTAGGGACCATGCGCATTTCATTACTAAAATTCTAGTAACATTGAAATATAAAGGGTAACTGACGGAATTTACAGAGCAACTCGTAGTAGCTGGAACGACGCCATGAGCACTTCCACTCCAGAAAAGAATATATGAAAAGAGAGAAAGTTCGTGAGTGAAAAAAGAGATTAAGGAGAAAGTTGAATCATGATAACTGTGTCCCTTCAATAGTTTCGCATTGAAAATTTAAAATTGATTGAGTGATTTATAACGTTAAGCAAGAAGAATAAAACATCAATTGGATTCCTTTTGGACTGTGATGACCTAAATTGGTGTGAAGCTTGTCCATCTTACTTTTTGTAACGAAGCAGGTCCGTGAGCTCGGATCGTTACAATATGGTATCAGAGCCATGCATCAGTCGGAAGTGCAAAAGTTAAGTACCACACAGGGTAAAGTGCTACATTCATAAGGATAAAAGCCACCTCTTGAATCTATAGGGACCATCTCTAGAATCCTGCCTGCCTGGTGGTTGTGATCAATTGCCCTGGCGATGAGGACGTCGCACATTAGAAAATTTGAAATTGGTTGAGTAGACCGGTTCATCAATTGGATCCTTTTTGACTGTGATGACCCAAGTTGGTATGAACCTTGTCCGTCTTGCTTTCTTGTAACGAAGCGGGCCCATGAACCCGAATGTTACAATAACAGAGTACAATTACTCTTGAGTTATCTTCATACATGTAGTGCTCACCAATTAATCCTTTTTTTTTAGTTATTTTACTTAAATTTTGTCATAACAATACTACTCGAATTATTGTAAGCAGCTCTAAGCAATTGGGTTGGACAGCTCTTTTCTTCCAAACTTTCCATCAGTCCTTCAACTCACATTGCATCATCGCTTATCTTTCTCTTCAATTCATCCTCCCCGTCAACCAATGCAGATTTAGCAAAATTGAAATGGACACCTGTCTAACTGAATCAATGATTCAGTGGTCCAACCAATAAACCAACAATCAAACTATATAAATGCATAAAATATTTTAAAATTAAAAAATAATTCGTAATAATAAATAAAAATTAACATTTGAAAATAATCTTTAAATTTTAGAGAAATACTTGAAATTGTTTAGATCGATTGGAGAAAAAGAGAGATAAGAAAGAATCAGGCTGATTAGAAAAAATAGAAGAAAAAAAAAGGATTTAGGCCTTAAAAAATAAAAAGCCTTGAAGGAGGTAACACTGATTTTTTAATTATATTAATTAAAAAGTAATTTTAAAAGTTATAAAAAATTGGTTTCATTTTTACTAGTTCACATTAAATCATCAAGTCATATATATATATATATATATATATATATATATATATATATATATATATATAATCAAATCAATTATATAGTTGGATTAGTTAGAGATATAGTCCCACTGGTTGGACCAATCGGTCCCGTCAAGTTTGATTACAATGGTCCAACATTTGAGCCTATAAAATTCAACCATATTAACTACGTACTTCTTTGGCACTCGTTTTTTTCCTTCTTATATTTTGTGGCTATGAGTTGATAAAGCAATCCCAATCACATCCTCCTTATTAGATGAGTGGCAAGAGGCAATGCTTTCTAGACCACCCCAAATCTTTAGTTTCTGAAATCGAGCCAACAGAATCAAAATTTATTATCCTCGAACAACCCTATGCTCATCTAAGAGAGACAATATGCAGAACTCTCTCTTATGATTCAATATCTCAAGAAATGAACTATTTGCATAAATTGATCATTGACTTCGAGCTTCAGCTATATATGTGGCGTTGTTTGGGAAGCCTCAAGAGTATCATATGCATCTCCCAATCACAAATCATCAACGTCACAAGAAAGGAACTGCTTGCATGATTGATTATTCGCAACATGGTCATCGTCAATAACTTAATAGCTTGCTATTCTTCTACCGTGCAATGCATCCCATGTGTTGTCATTTAATTGTATTGTAGTCAAGTTAGATTATGCGTTAAGTTACACTTAAACCACTTAAAATATTCAAGTTTAATTGTTACGAAATTAGCCGCAAGTGAACCTCTAGGGAGGACTCACGATTTAGAAACAAAGATAATCATATTAATATTATAGCAAAAAAATATTATAATATGGTTAAAATGACATAATATTATATAATAAATTATATCATATCATATTACATTACATTAAATATTATTAATATATTATGAGATAGTATCTTAATTATAATAAATATAATGTCATAAAAACATTATTATTCCTATAATATCGCATTAATAATAAATCATAATGTTATATTATTATTATTTAATTTTTTATTTGAAAACTTTTAACTTTGTCTAAATAATTGATCATTTTTAAATTACAACTATATTTTTAAAAAAAAAATACATAGGTATCATAAATAACATCTATTAAATAAATAATAAATTATAAATATTTAAATATAATTAAATGAAAAAATATAACAGAATGAGAAATTAGTTTATATGAGAGTACATTGATATTTACGGTGAAGAAGAATCAGCTTTATATTATTTTGATTTTGAATTGGTTTACCTGGATTACAATATTGCATCTAATTTTGTTAGCCCAATTGGACTCAAAATGATACATAGGTTAAATTGGATTGTGTTAGATTTAAAATTATGAAACCTAAATCAAACATTAAAATTTAGATCATGTCCAATTTTTGGATCCCAATCAGTCCATAAAATTATTAAATATGAATCCAATAAAAACTAATAAAGTCTGAACTAGATCAGGTCGCTAGTCAATTTGATTCATTTATAACCCTAATTATGTGATGTCAGTTGGGCTAAGAGCCATTGGCATTCTACAAATAACTAATTTAATTTTAGACCACAATCTTCCTTAGGAGTGCTAAAATTGATCATGGTGGCACACTCACCTATTAACATGTCGAGTATGGCTTGTTAGTTCTCACAATGGCTGTATGAGCATGACTCATATGAAGCCGGAAGGATGATGGAAAAGGTGTTTGATCAATCATGGAAAGTAGGGTAGCAGGGATGTGCCTTGTTCTTTTTTTTTTTTAGTTATAAGCATGCGATCACACTAGTCTAGTATGAATCAAGCACGATAGATCAAAGTACAAAATTTGCTTCAAAATAATCAGACAGGGGTCACTCACAAACCATTTCCACTGGCCGGGATGACGAGCTACAGCAGAGGTAATCCAATCAGCAGCAGCGTTAGCTTTTCGATAAAACGTGACGGATCTGAGACGCATAAGTAGCCTTAAGGGAAGCCCAAATATCAAGGAGCAAAGGATTGTGAGGGGAGAAGGAACCAGCTTCTCATGTAATCCAGCGAACCATCGTGAGGGAATCTCACTTAATAACCAACCGACGAGAGCCCAAATAACGGACATTATAAGTGATGACAGTCCAAGCAGCTTGCAACTTAGCCATAGGTACCGATAAATCAAGAGAGCCATGACCATCTGTCGCAATTAGCACTCCCTCAGGCCTCCGAATAATAAACCCAGATCCATCAAGTCGATCCGAGATAGAACCATCAAATTACTTTGATATAATTCGGGAATGAAGGCTCCAAAGAGATGAAAACCGTAGAACGATGCGCTACCAAAGCAGCAAGAGAGTACCAGAGGTTAGGTCCATCAAAGTAAGTACCATAGTGAAAATGAACATACTCCTTAGCAGGGATGTGCCTTTGGACTAATTAGACTCAGCCACCAATTGGATCAATCTGATCATGCTTTGATCTGGTCATAACAATTTGACCAACAATTTTAGGTGTCCAACATTAACTGCAAGAAGGTCCCGGTTTGAAGCACCACTCCGATCTCCGCTCGGCACGTTAATCTTTTATGACAAATGAGGACTGGTGACGTACACGAAAGTTTTGGTAAGACACAAGCCTCGTCCCAGTTCACCAAGCACACCGCACCTCGGGACCGGAAGAGGACCGGAGTGGTGCAGTACGAAAAAGACTTCTATTAAAAAGATAAGGACCCGCTGCTTGGAACATGCTTTGTCCATTAGAAAAAAATAGAGAGATTTATAGATAAAGGCATCACGTTAGAGAGGGTTCTGGCTAATATAGTTCTAAGGATAATTTTAGTAGAATAAAAGCATAAATACGCTTCGGCATTTTCAAGCTCATCGAGTCGGCTTCGATTTTTTTTGATCGGCCCTTCTCGGTCCTGGCATCTCCAAGCCGCCGAGTCGGTCCTGACCTTCCTAAGTCGGTCCTTTTCGGCCCCGGCATCTCCAAGCCCGCCGAGCCGGCTCGATCCTTCCTGATCGGCCCTTCTCGACCCGTCCCGACACGTCCTAGTCGGCTAGGTCGGCCCCAGCCACCCTTTGCCGACCCAGATAAGCTTCGGCTCCCCCGAGAGAGTCGAGACTTTCCGGTTTCCTTCAAACCTGCCCCAACACGGCTCTGGTGGCTCGGGACGCTACCTCTCTGACCCGCGCTGCCTGACAACACCAGATTCAACTACCCACTGGCCACGTTGCCGATGGGACTGGACCCAACTACCCAGCAGCCCCGCAGCTGATGGGACGTAGCCCACCAACCGCCGCTTTCTCTCTTTCCGATAAGACAAGACCCACCAACCAGCGCAGATCCACGCAACTCCCAAGAACTCCGTGGACATTCCCTCCTCATGGAATCCCATGTGATCGTGTCAGGGTCAACCACTATAAAAAGGTGAACCCACTCAATAAACAGGTATGCGCGATAATCCCCAGAAAATCGCTATCTGGTAGCCCAGAGAGAACTTTTTTCTTCTCTGGAATACCCTTTCATTAAAAAGAGTTCATTCGAGCTCCTCTTCAGCTGTGACCCCAATTGCTAACTTGGGCGTCGGAGGGTCCCCACCGGAGAATCCTCTCCGGTCCTGGGACTTCTTTTCAGGTAATCTAGTGAGGAAGAGCCTGGAGAATCCATCCGTTCCCGATGTGCAGGATCAGTGATTGGGCGTCATCAGATTGGCGCGCCAGGTAGGGGGGTGCGTGGGTGAAACGCGGCAAGTATCCCAGGGCTTCCCTATGCTACATCTGGCCAAACCTTCCCCCCCCCTCTTGTCTCTTTGGAATCATGGTGGTGACACGAGCTCAGGATGCTTCCATCAGCTGTCTAGCGGGGCTTCCCCCGCCAGTCAGGCAACAAGAGGCCAACCCCCTTGTTGCCGATCCCTAGTCACCTGCCCTCCACCAAACGCAGCCGCCCAAACGGCAGAGCAATTGGCAACTCTCTCCCAACAAGTCCAAACGCTCACTGCTATGGTCCACGGGCTCCAACAGCAGCAGTCCGTGGCCATCCAACACCAAACAGCTCCCCCCGCCAGTCAGCAGTCGGCGAGGGGAGGTTCTCCAAGGAGAGATGCCGGTCGGCGGGAGGCCGGCCGGTGGGAAGCCGGTCGGCGGGAGGCCGGTCATCGCCCAGCTTCCCCAAGGAAATCCCGCCGCGAGCCCTCCAAGCGGCCGCGGTCTCCTAATCATGGTCCCAGCAAAATCCCTTCGGGGCCGTATCGTCATGAGGAGCCAAGGCGGAAGCCCCGACTTCCGTCTCCCTCTCTATCTTCTTCATCTTCTTCTTCCTCCTTCGAGCCATCTCGGAGGGCCCCAACGATCAACCGACAGGGAGGAATGCCTGGAGGAGTACAACCGGCGGCTGGACGAGCTTGCCAGAAAAATCAACCACCAACCGGAGGAAGAGTTCGACACCCGTCCTCCCTACACCCGCCGGATATTAGAGGAGCCTGTCCCCTCAGGTTTCGATTCCCCTAGGTCGATCTGTATGATGGTACGACAGATCCTCTCGACTATCTCGAGAGTTACAAAGCAATGATGCAAGTTCAGGACACTTCAGACGCCCTTCTCTGCAAGGCCTTTCCCGCTACTCTGCGGAAGCCGCTCGAGCGTGGCACTCGCGCTTGCCCCCTCACAGCATCGACTCCTTCCGAGAGTTGAAGAAGGCTTTTTTGGCGCATTTCGATGCCTGCCGACGAATTCCAAGGGTATCGGACAGCCTCTTCTCCATACGTCAGAAGGAGGGAGAGTCGCTGCGGGACTTCGTGTCCCGGTTCAAAGCTGCCGCCCTCGAGGTCTACCATCTCGATGACGCGGTGGTGACGCTGGCGCTGAAGCGAGGGCTCCTCCCGTCTCGCTTCACCTTTTCTTTGGATAAGAAGCCCCCGGGCTCCTATTCTGATCTCCTCCTCCGGGCTCAAAAGTATATCCGTGCGGATGAAGCCGACTTCACCCGCCGAGAATCCTCAAGGAGCTCCGGCCACAAGCCCGCTCGCCCTGAACCAAGCGGACCTCCCCGACACGGCGAGCTGACCCGCCTCGCTGACCCGACAACAGGCGTAGAAGCCCTGTCCCGACAAGAGCAAGCTCACACCTCTCCTTGCCCCTCGATCTCACATTCTGATGGAGATCGAAGGGAGCCTTACCTCCAGCGCCCTCCTCCCATGAAGAAAGGTCCTCCCCGCGATAAAAGCCGCTACTGCCGATTCCACCGGACTATGGCCATGACACCGACAGCTGCTACAGCTTGAAGCGGGCCATCGAGGAGCTCATCCAGCGGGGCTACCTCAGCAAATATGTGCAGAAGCCACAACAGCCGCTGTCGACCCTCATGGGGCCTCCGCCTGTTCAGGCCCCGGTCGACAATGCCCCCATAGAGCGAACAGTCGGAATGATGTCCTTGGGGATCGACCTCAGCATCTAAGCGGCCGAGAGGGGAGGAGGCATCGAGCGATGTAATTCCTGGGGGGAGATCTGCTGTCATAGATAATGTAAACAATGAAGGCATCGTTGTCTCTATGACGATCGCCATGCACCCTGTAAAAAGGATATTAGTTGATAGTGGCAGCTCCTTACCTACGACGCCTTTGTTCGGATGGGATTACCTTGGACTCCTTCAGCTTGTGGCGACCCCTTTGGTCGATTTCACTGGAGACTTTGTGAGGGTTGAAGGCGAAATACCTTTGCCTGTGATAGCGGAATGCCGCCATGTCAAAGCACAGTGATTATGAAATTCTTGGTTATGAGGGTTCCCTTGGCATATAACGCCATTCTGGGGCGTCCGGGTCTGAACCTTTTGGATGCAGTTATTTCCATCCAGCGTCTGTTAGTGCAGTTCCCCATAGGCGGGGGAGTCAAGGAGATGCGCGGTGAGGTCAGCCCAGTCCTGCCCTATTATCATGCGGCATCAAGTCCTCTACAAGCTGAACCAAACTTTGAAGCATGACCCCAGAGACTCTAACAATGGAGGAGAGCCAGCTGAACATATTTTGACCTTCCCTCTTGGAGATGACCCGACAAGAACCGTCCGTGTCGGCGGGCTCCTTCCTCCAGAGGACCGGGAGCATCTCCTAGCCTTTTTGCGGGCTAATTTATACGTCTTTGCCTGGTCGGCGTCTGATATGCCCGGCATCCCCCCGGAAGTGATCACCCACAAGCTCAACATTGACCCGCGACACTGTCCAATTCGCCAGAAGAAAAGAAGTTTTGCTCCTGATCAACAAAAAGCTATTGATGAGGAAGTCAACAAGCTACTCAGTGCCGGCCACATCTGGGAGGCACACTACCCTAGTTGGTTGGCCAATGTGGTCATGGTGTGTAAGGCAAATGGGGCTGAAGGATTTGCATAGATTTCACCGACCTCAACAAGGCGTGTCCAAAAGACAGCTTTCCCCTGCCAAGGATTGACCAGCTGGTAGATTCCACCTCGGGCATGAACTCCTCAGCTTCATGGATGCCTTTTCGGGATACAATCAGATAAGGATGGACCCCAGCGACGAAGAGCACACCTCCTTCGTAATGGAAAAGGGCATTTATTGCTACAAAGTGATGCCTTTTGGCCTCAAAAACGCGGGGGCGACTTACCAAAGGTTGATGAACAGAGTGTTCCAGGACCAGCTAGGCCGGAACATGGAAGTCTACGTAGACGACATGCTGACAAAGAGCACGTCTCCGATTTGGAGGAGACCTTCAACAACCTCCATCGTTTCCAAGTTAAGCTGAACCCCAAGAAATGTGCTTTCGGGGTCACGGCAGGCAAGTTCCTGGGCTTCATAGTGACCCAGCGGGGGATCGAGGCGAACCCAGAGAAGATCAGCGCCATACTCGACATGAGGCCACCATTCAGCAAGAAGGATGTGCAGCGATTAACTGGGGGTAGTGGCTCTAAGTCGTTTCCTCTCCAAATCGGCCGAGAGATGCTTGCCCTTCTTCAAAGCCTTGCAGAAGATGAATAGCTTCGAGTGGACTGACGACTGCCAGAAGCCTTTGACGGGTTGAAGGGTTTCTGTCCTCTCCTCCGCTCCTATCCAAGCCAAGAGACGGAGAAAGTCTTTTTCTCTACTTAGCTGCTTCTTCGGAAGCCGTTAGTTCAGTTTTGGTGTGTCTCGACACTGATGGAACCCAAAGGCCTGTCTACTATATGAGTAAGGTCCTCCATGATGCAGAAGTCAGATACTCCAAAGCGGAAAAGGTCATACTCGCCCTGATAGTCTCCGCTCAACGTCTCCGCCCATATTTTCAAGCCCATCCTATTATGGTGCTCACGGATCAACCCCTGCGAGCCATCCTGGCTCGTCCGATACCTCAGGGCGACTCGCCAAGTGGGCCATCAAGCTGGAAGAATTCAACCTCTCTTTCCAGGCTCGACCGGCTCTGAAGTCTCAAGTTCTGGCCGACTTCCTAGTTGAATGCACATGGGCAGAGGAGATGGCTGAAGAGGTTGCCAAGGAGCAGTGTGAGCCAGAGCCAGGCGAAGATGGGGAAACTTGGATCCTTCATGTGGACGGCGCATCAAACTCTCAGGGAAGTGGCGCCGGCCTCATTCTTGCCGGACCAGGCGGAGAGAGAACGGAATGCGCCTGCGGTTTCTATTCGAAGCCACCAACAATCAAGCTGAGTACGAGGCCCTGCTGGCCGGGTTAAGGCTAGCCCAAGAATTCGGAATAAAGCGCCTCAGAGCTTTCACGGACTCACAACTCATCTCTGGACAAATCAATGGGAATACGAGGCGCATGACCCCGCTATGACTCAGTACTTGGGCAAGGTTCGGCTCCTGACCTCCTCACTGGCTTACTTCAATATCAGTTACATTCCACGAAATGAAATTGCCAAGGCCGACATCCTCTCTTGTTTGGCCACCTCTGCCAGGGCATGGCAAGGGATGCTTACATTGAATACTTGGAAAGACCCAGTATAGAGGGTGGCGAGGAAATCCTTCCGCTCACCCAAGAGCCCACATGGATGGATGCCTACGTTTGTTATCTCATTGATGGCACACTCCCTGATGACCGCAATGAAGCCAGGTTGCCCAAATGGAAAGCCTCCAAATTCATCCTTCTCGACGGGTGTCTATACAGAAAGTCATTCTCCTATCCCCTGCTCAAATGCATGGGGCCCGCCGACATCGACTATATCCTCAGAGAAATCCATGAGGGCATTTGTGGAAACCATCTGGGGGGCATATCCTTAGCCCAAAAGGCCCTCCGTCAGAGATATTTTTGGCTCACTATGAGGGATGATGCGGCTAAATTAGTTCAGAGATGTGACAGTTGCCAGCGCCATGCACACATCCAGCATCAACAATCTACCCCGATGAACCCGCTTTCGGCTCCATGGCCCTTCGCTCAGTGGGGAATGGACATTCTTGGGCCATTCCCCCAGCTTCTGGGCAACGAAGTTCTTGTTAGTCGCCATTGATTACTTCACCAAATGGGTCGAGGTCGAGGCGTTGGCCAAGATCACTGAAGGCAAAGTCAAAGCTCTTTTGGAAGTCAGTCATATGCCGCTTTGGCCTGCCTCACACCCTTGTCACGGACAACGGCCGCCAATTCAACAACGAAGCATTCAAAGTCTTTGCACGAGCTGGGCATTCATCACCGATTCATTTCCGTTGGCCACCCCCAAACCAACGGGGAGGCGGAGGTTATGAACCGCACCATTCTTAGGGGACTCAGAACCAGGTTGGACGGGTCCAAAGGTCGTTGGGTAGAGGAACTCCCCAGCGTGATATGGGCCTATCACACGACCCCCAGAGCCCCGACGGGTGAGACTCCTTTCAGTCTCGCCTTCAGATCCGAGGCCGTCATTCCTGTCGAGATTGGACTTCCCAGTCCACGCGTGGAGTCCTTCAGTGAAGAAAACAACTCCGCCCTGATTCGGGCTAATTTAGACTTCATCGATGAGGCGCATGATCGGACAAGACTACGCATGATGACTTTCTATCAGTGAGCAGCCAGGTACTACAATCGAGTTCGCCCTAAGGTTTTCCGCCGCGGAGATTTGGTCTTGAGAAAAGCTGAGGTTTCAAAGCCTACAGAGGGGGGCAAACTATCCCCCAACTGGGAGGGCCCCTATCGCATCACCGAGGCACTCCACCGGGGGTCGTACAAATTAGAGCAGCTTGATGGACAACCCGTTTCATGCACCTCGAATGCGGATAACCTTCGTCAATATTATCAATGATGTATTCCCCTTGGGTGAGCAATAAAGGGGGTCCCTTCTGATGTTACGATTACTCTTCAAGGACCAAATCTCTCAAAAGAAGCTCGCCGGCATCGCAGCTAACGGGACACCACTCGGCCCGGCACGGCGGTGCCCTCGAGTCGGTTAAGACCCTAGTAGCTCCGTACCCGGTCGAATCGCCCTTCAGGCGGCACACAAACCCCTGAAGTGGTTCAAAAGGAGCTCACCGGTATCACGGCTAACGGGACACCACTCGGCCCCGGTACGGCGGTGCCCCCGAGTCAGTTAAGACCCTAGCAGCTCCGTACCCGGTCGAGTCGCCCTTCAGGTGGCACACAAACCTCTGAAGTGGTTCAAAAGGAGCTCGTCGGCATCGCGGCTAATGGGACACCACTCGGCCCCAGCACGGCAGTGCCCCCGAGTCGGTTAAGACCCTAGCAGCTCCGTGCCCGGTCGAATCGCCCTTCAGTCGGCACACAAACCCCTGAAGCGGTTCAAAAGGAGCTCGCCGGCATCGCGGCTAATGGGACACCACTCGGCCCCGGAACGGCGGTGCCCCCGAGTCGGTTAAGACCCTAGCAGCTTCGTACCCGATCGAGTCGCCCTTCAAGCAGCACACAAACCCCTGAAGCGGTTCAAAAGGAGCTCGCCGGCATTGCGGCTAACGGGACACCACTCACCCCGGCACGGCGGTGCCCCCGAGTCGGTTAAGACCCTAGCAGCTCCGTACCCGGTCGAGTCGCCCTTCAGGCGGCATACAAACCCCTGAAGCGGTTCAAAAGGAGCTCGCCGCATCGCGGCTAATGGACACCACTCGGCCCGGCACGGTGTGCCCCTGAGTCGGTTAAGACCCTAGCAGCTCCGTACCCGATCGAGTCGCCCTTCAGGCGGCACACAAACCCTGAATGGTTCAAAAGGAGCTTGCCGGCATCGCGGCTAACGGGACACCACTCGGCCCGGCACGACGGTGCCCCGAGTTGGTTAAGACCCTAGCAGCTCCGTACCCGATCGAGTCGCCCTTCAGGCGGCACACAAATCCCTGAAGGGGTTCAAAAGGAGCTCGCCGGCATCGCGGCTAATGGGACACCACTCGGCCCCAGCACGGCGGTGCCTCCGAGTCGGTTAAGACCCTAGCAGCTCCGTATCCGGTCGAGTCACCCTTCAGCCGGCACACAAACCCTGAAGCGATTCAAAAGGAGCTCGTCGGCATCGCGGCTAACGGGACACCACCCGCCCCGGCACGGCAGTGCCCCTGAGTCGGTTAAGACCCTAGTAGCCCCGTACCCGGCCGAGCTACCCTTCAAGTAGCACGCAAACCACTCACGATGGCAGAATCAACTTCAACCGTCTTTGGTCAATCCGGACGCCTCCAAAGTTAGGCTTGGCATCAAGCCTCCCGGAAAATCCTTCCTAGCCTTTGGAGGACTCATGCGTAGGCAAGCCTTCTTGCGAAAAGCCTGCGATAGCACGAAATATCTTAAGTGACTGTTCATATGGCCGGCCTACATCCTAGAGACGCATTCAAATATTGGCTAAGTTTAGAGTCGTGGAGCATCTTAAAAGATACTATATTCGGCTTCAACGTCGTCAGCGCGTACGGTTTGGCTACAAGACGTAAGGCACAGTAATGCATTTTTCTCGGAAGGAGGAAGGTAGGATGGATCGAAACTCAAAAAGTTAGGGAAAAAGTCTTTTTTCATTGACTATTGAAGAAGGATACAAAATTGGGCCTGAGGCCCATTACATACATAAAGTAAAAAGGAAAAAATAGCTAGGGCTCGCCGGGGCCGGGCTTTCCCGCGTCTTTTTTCTCCGCAGCTCCTTATCAGAATCGCCAGGCCGGATATCTTCGAGTTCAGCAATGTCGATCTTGAGGGCCGTGGATACTCTGACTTTGCACATTTCGAAGCCCTGAACATAGGCATCAAGGCTGGCCTCGACGACTTCTTGCTTGAACTGGGCGAGGCCTTGTAGTTGGGCCCGGCCTGCCCCACCTCGGCTTCGGCCCGCTGCGCCCTAGCCTCAGCCTCCCAGGCCTTGCTCTCAGCCTCTGCGGCCGGGCGCTGGCCTCGTCGGCACAGGCCACCGCCCCGGCCTTCTCCAAGCCTGCCTCCATCGCCGCCTTCTCCGCGGCGGCCGCTCTCTGCAGCCTCCGCCGCCGCCTTCTCTGTGGCGGCCGCTCTCTCACCGCAATCCGAGTTTCCTCCTCAGCGCGTTGGAGCGCTGTCGACTCTTCATTCTGCGCGTGGCGGCCCTCGATCTCTCTGAGGTCAGCTCCATCTTGGCCTCGGCCGTGGAGGCCCGCGCTTTCGACTTCGGCCCGGCTCTCCATCTCCCTCAGGCGACTGGTCCAATTCTCCTCGCGGCCGAGTTTCCTGCGCAGCGAGTAAGGTTTTAGCCTGTGCCATACTCTCCTTCCTATACTTGTCGGCCCGTGCCAGAGCCTTGGAGATTGTGGTAGAAGACTGGGCCAGCGCCTCGCGAAGGCCCAGCGCTCCAGTGACCAATTATGGCAGAAGAAACATGTGAGCTACGAGAGAAGAAGAAATATGGGAGAATTACAAGTGCTCAAAATTTACCTGGACGACAGAAACAATTACCATGTCCAGGAGCACGGAGTGACTCATACCCCGCGTCTCCTCTTCGAGCTCGGCGGTCCAGACCCCTGACAGGAGGCGGAAGGCCTGCGCACCATCGCCATTGACTATCGGGGGAACCAGCCTCGTCTGCCCCACTGTGGGCCTTCGGCTTGGGGACGGGCCGGGCGCCAGGCCGGTTGGCGGGATGTGCTCCCCGGCTCCCCCCTTGGCTCCTCAGTCGCCTCCGCCCCATTGGACCTCCTGGCGACCCGCTTCCCCTCACTGGCGGTTGGGGGAGCACCTTCTCCCTTTGGCTCGGCAGCGGTCGAAGGGCCGACGGCAACAGTGACCCGCCCCACCTCGGGCACATCGGCGGCGGGAGCTTCCTCCTCTCCATCCAAAACCACACCATTGCCTCGGTGGTGGCCGGGATCTCCCCTTCTTCGATCTCGGCCCTCGCAGACTTTCGGGTCGCCATTACAACCGGTTTTTTCTCGGCCGGCTCCCCCGCGGGTGTCAAGGCTTGGGGGCTGCGGCCGGCCTCGCCGGCTCCCTTCCTCGGGGCTTCTTCGCTGGCCTAGACAACTCCCTAGTCGCCTGCCTCTTCTGCCTCAACACGGCCTCAAGACGCTGGCGGAAACCCTCATCGCTGCACAAAAGAGTAACGAGCGTCAGTAGCGGCATGCAATAAATTGAAGGACGGACGGAAAGATTCAGCGCCGAGCTCACCGTCGACGGGGCTAACTCGGCCTCTACCAGGTTCTCCTCAGACATGAGTTCCTTGTAATTGGGAATTTGACAGTTGGATAATAGGGTAAATAGCTCCCTATCCCTATCCCCTACGGTGGAATCTTTGTTGGAGCTGGTATCGGGCTCCCTCCAAGCGGCCCTAACCCCTCAACATGGGCAAAGAGAAATCTAGGTTTCCACCCCCTAATTTTGGATGGGAGACCCAGTGGAAAGGCTCTACCCGGCCTGCGGTAAATGGCCCACCAGGCACCCTCACCTTGGCGGCGGAGCTTATAGAAAGCTCGAACAGGGACAGCCCTGGGCGGGCCCCCTCAAAGTGGCAGAGGATTACAAAGGCGCAAATGATCCGAATCGAATTCGAAGTCAACTGCGCCGGCACTAACCTATATCTA
>UESW01004179.1:321550-484129 GCA_900491605.1 Calamus simplicifolius
GTTGTTATCAATTAATATCCATTCAGTTTTTTTTTTGAAATTTGTGTACAGACATTTTTTAAATGGTGTTAATTTTTATAACTAGGTACCATAAATTTACAACTAATATCGTAAATTTTTTTGACTTTCTTAATGGGTATCTTAATTTTATAACTAAAATATCGTAAGTTTAAAATGGGATGTCATCTTAAATTTTGACGACTAACACCTGTTCAGCCTTTTGATTATATCACTTTTTGAATGGGTATCGTAATTTTATAGCACGGTGTCATAAAATAACTAGAGTATCGTAAATTTTTTTTTGCTTCTGAATGGGTGTCTTAATTTTATAATTACGGTATCATAAAATTTTTTTGAAATGTGTAAAAGCTATCTTAAATTTTTAATGGATATTTATACGTATGTGAACCAATAAGAAGATGGTGCAGTCCATATAGGACTTACTGCACCAAATAGTGTACATAGTCTTTTCCTTTTCACCCGTCACTGCAGCATAAAATATCAATTTTTACTTAATTTTTTTGAGAGGGAAATGTTAACCAATGCACGGAGGCATCCGCCATGGAGCATTGAATAAGCTACATAATAATTTTTTATAAGCTTTCCTAACAAGATTGAAGAATTTTCTGGTTGAAACATGCTCCAGAAAAATATGCCACACCACCAGGAGGTATGCGCATGGCAGGCATCAGGATGCTCGCTTCGACGCTATCATATTATTATGCATCATCCTTTGGTTTGGCTTCCATGACCAAATGGTTGATGTATGACAAGATTGTTCGCGTGAAGACCGATGGTCAATCCTTAGGCTGCCCCTTCCGAAGGTTTCAGCTTTTCCAATAGATGAGCAGTACTTTTTCTTTAACAACCGTAATGGTGTGGTCCAAGTAGAATCCACCTGCTCCGAATTTACTCTTCAATTTAATGGCATTATCTTAGTAGACTTTCGTTGTTCTAATTTAAGTTAAACTTGATATCAATGCAGTGTTTTATTTAACAACCGTAATGGTGTGGTCCAAGTAGATCCACATGCTCCGAATTACTCTTCGATTTAAGGCATCAGCTTAAGTAGACTTTCATGTGTTCTAATTTAGTTAAACATGGGATATCAATATTGGAGCCATTACTTTGACTGTGTGCATTAGTGACCATAAACTCACTAATGATCAAGTCGATGATAGCGATGGTATGTTCTTTGAGCAAAACGAGATTGGGTATGATCTCAAACATTTATAATATGTAGAATTAGTATACAAACTAATTTAATATAAGATGGCTGACAAGTTAGGTCTATAGATCGACATGGTATATTGACTAAAATGATACCAGTATATATCATCAGAGAATAAGATATGGAGATATATAGTTCAATATTTGAAAGATAAAAGCTGATAAATTTTTTTTTTTTGTATTTGACATATATTTTTATGACATGACATGATATATTCTTTTATATTATATATTTTTAAAATTATAACAATATTTATATGTTGTTACTTAGCTGTTAGATGTTGATCCAGATTTAAGTTTGGACCGTGAAAAGTAAGATTTAATATAGTTAGTATGATTCATATGAGATATTTTATCTATTATTAATGATGATAAATTTTATGGTGATGAGTACAAAATAATATTCATTTGATAATAAAATTGAATCATTGAAATTGTTAAAAAATAATAGGCTTTACATGTTCTTAAAATTCTACTTGTACTTTAATGATGGATGGCCATGTTGTGATTTTTCTGAAGCTAGCCATCCTGTATGGGTTCTATTGAATCATAGAAATGGATTATCTTTGATGAGCTGATGCCTAGGGTAAGGTCCGTATATTTATTCATATGTTCTGATTTATTATAATATTTATTTATTATTATCTGCAGATTTATAACTATATGACCTAGCTTTTGAGGGATGGATGCATAGCGCATTGTTTTATGTGAATCAAAGCCCCTGACGTTAGGGTTTGACGGCGATCCTATGTGGCCCATACTTCTATAAGAGACCTTCTCAGGATTATAGACCACAGTCACAGCAGCCCTTTGATGTGATTTGAATCTGGCACCTCTCCATTCATTCTCGTCCATCTTTTTGTTTGGAATATTGCACGAAATTATCTTCCTACTTGTTCTGTGCTCTCTGGGCAGGCTTGAGCATCCCACCTGCATGCCCATTATGCGGTACTGAGGAGATGGTTGACCACGCTATTTTCACCTGTTCAAGAGCTAGACAGATCTGGCGGATTGCTGGCGACCAGCCTTAGGACGTTGGTGCTACTTCATATTCTCTCTCCTTCCTCGGCTTAATCAGACGGGACTTGGGGATGGATATCCTTCAGAAGGCTACGACGAGGGCTTATATTGCTTATCAAGTCTGATTATCCCGAAATCGGCTTGTGTTTACTGATGAGTATGCTCCTTCACATAGGGTTGTCAGGACAGCCTTCTTTTTATCAGCTGAGTACACTTTCTGTCGAACTGTTCTTGATACTGATAGCCCTGACCCCTGGGGTTCCCATGTTGCCTCTGCAGTGCACCAGTGTACGGTCTACATTTCTTGGAAGCTCTCACCTTCAGGGTCTATCAAAATCAACTTTTGATGGGAGTGTTCGTGGTAAAGCTGCTGGGTTTGGTTTTGTGATTAGAGGGTCTGATGGTGCGATGCTGGCTACTGGGGTTTCAGTCATATTGACTCCTCGGTGTCTTTAACAGAGCTGTATATTGTTTGGGTTGATATTTCTACTGTGATTTGTAGTCTTAGCGCTAGTTGTCTTATTATTGAGGAGGATGCTATTACAGTGATTCGCTGGCTGCGCAAGGATCACTCGATCAGATGCCTACCAATTCCTTGATCTATGATATTCATTCTCTCATGTAGAGTATTCACTGCATCCAAATTCAGCAAATTTTTAGGGAAGTCAATATTGCGATAAACTGGATCATTGCCAGAGTGGTCAATTATTCTAACTTTTGAAGTTGAAAGTTAAAAGATTTATGTCCTTCTATTCTCTCATAAATTTTATATTCTGATATAGTAGATTTAACTTATTTTAAACTGATGTCTGTAACCAAAAAAAAAAAAAAAAAAAAGCCCTCGAATTTATCCGGGAGCGATAACTAGGCGAGAAGCGGCTAAAAGTATCACGCCATTGCCAGGGAGAAAAAGTAAAAAAAAGTCACGCTACCGGGGAGCAGGCCGTAATTTCGCCTCTGATCCCACCATGCATTGCAAAGTTTGGAACTTTTTTCAAAAAAGCAGCGTGTTTTAGATTACTTCTCTCGGCAAGCGAGCCGTCGATGTCGCTTTCTTTTCTCTCTCTCTCCTCTCCCCTCCCTTCCCTACTACTTTCTTTTCCCTCTTTTTTTTATTCCCCCCCCTTGCTTTTGGCCTTTTTCTGATCGCGGTACACTTTTGGAGTTTGCGACGGAAAAATAAAGGCCAAGCACATGGGAAAGGACACGTGTCGCTCGGAACGTGCTGGTGGTCGTTGATTCTCTGATCTCAGCCACTTGATGTGATGGATTCCTGGTGGTTGGCCATAGGAGTGGTTATACGGGTCCACCAATGGGCACCACGCACCTGTCACCTCCATCAGACGGGTCGGATTAAAATAGAGAGATTCGCAGTCGGTGCAAAATAAAAAGAAATGGCGCGATTCGCGGGCGCGGTTGATGGGGGAGGATATTCCTCGGAAATGGTGGATTTTTTTTTATTTTAATTTTTTTGTCACGCGAAATAGCTACAAGTGTTGTATAAATATAATAATAGCTTTTAATAATGATAAAAGTATTGTTATTTCCTTGGTGGTTTCGCGAATCCCTGAGGCCGCTAGTAGAGCTAGCTCGTAGGGCGGCATGCTCCCTTCGACCGCGCAAGAAGGAGACGGAGAAGGAATCATAATAAATGCGCTTTTTAACTTAAAAAAATGCTTTTTTTTTTTTTTTTTGAACCCGGAATTCCTTGGTGTCACCACCAAAAGTGATGTTGCTTCTTCGTCACATGGAGGTGAAGCTTGTGGGTTGTCCGCATGGCTGGTGATTGACATGCAATTTGGGTCGGATTCAAACCTGAACTTGATCCATTGAATTTGATTTATAGTAATATTTAAATTTATATTTATTTAATTTTAATTTAAAAAATTTAGATTTGATTTAGCTTAATTTTATTAATTTATTCGAATCGATCTCAATTCAAATTTGAGATAATCTGAATCCAAAAATTACTCAAACGAAAAATAGCTTATCGCATCAGATTTTTGGGTATTAAAGATGCTAGTCAGATCGAACGAGATGATCAACTTGAGAAGAAGAACAAGACCATCGATCGCATGCAAAAAAAAAAAAAAAAAAAAAACAATATTAAAGACGATATTTTATTTCACTTCACACCTCCTTCTCTTCTTTATTTACATCACATTCTTTTCTTTATTTTCTAAGTCTTTTTTTTAATACAATTAAAGCTCCGAATCCAGCTTATGCGTTCGATAAGGGATTTTGTTTTTCATTTCTGGGATCCATAATTTAGTGTTTATTTACTTTGAAAAAATATTTTATTTTTTTTCCATCAACCCGAATTCAATTTGAAATTCAATTCAAACCCGATTTTTAAAAATATAGAATTAGGGTTGAAGTTTTACAAATAGAATTAGGATTAGGGTTAGAATTGATATTTTATAAATAGGATTAGGATTAGGATTGAAAAAAATATGTATTTCATGAACCCAAGTTGCACCCTATAGAGTTAGTAGTTAAGTACAATGCCCTTCTCAAATGAGACCTTTTTCAAGACCGTTTATTATTTTATTTATGGAGCAAAATAATGTGAATTACTTTTCTTATCTTTTGCCAAAAAAATTAATACGAAGGTTGGCGAGAAAAATGTGAACAAGCATTTTTTTTTTCAATTATACATTTTCTAATAAATATATTGCAAAATTTATTATTAGTTTTTATATTTTTAATTATGTTTTTAAATTTGATATGTATAAAATGCACCTGCTACTTCTATATTGTTATACAAGCAATTGTATTCACTATTTAAAATGATAAAATTTATTTAAAGAAAACGAGCAATTTATATATTCTTTTTGTTAGAAATGTATCTTAATGCAGCTTTTTTTTTCTTGACATGGTAGAAATAAGAAATGGTGCCTACCTTGAATAAAAAATTGGGTTGAATTTTGAGCTGTAGCTCAAAATAAGAGCCATCGTGAATGAATAATTGCTTATCACATAGGAAGCAAATAAAAGATTAGACACCCAATCATGTAATAAAATTTTATTTTTTATTTTCAAGGGGTCATCACCTATTGTTGCATATTGGAGTAGAGGGGGCAGGTTTGATTCTGATGGCTCTCATCTTAACCCTTTATTACAACAGTCTTTGACATGATGTGCTTGAAGACCAAAAATATACTTTAGATAAGATGACTATTTATGATAGTGAACATTAGTTCTTTGTGATATAAAGCAAAGAGATAAGAATTTTACCATCATGCAACTTGTGCATTGACAAATAGTATTATTTTTAGAATTAGGCGTTTAGGAAATTCAATTGAAACAATGAGGGTAACACTCAAATCAAGCCATTCGCATCCAACCATCTTATGGGCTCTCTAAAACTAATTGATACTCTTACTTTCATCAATAGCTAGTTAATGTTATTATAAGTTTATTTTTCTTTCTTTTTAATTTTAAAATAATTTTTTATATCACTAGGTAATTTGATGGTTATGAAGAGAGGAGAGAAAATCTTTATCTTGAGGTAAGATAGAAAAAAAAAATTATGTTTCAAAGTTAACAAGCCTTCGTTCGCTGCTCTTATTATTAATTTTATAAAATTATTATTGATTGCTATTTTATTTAAAATTATTTTTTTTAAAATAGTAATAATTAGTTGTTTTTTGAGAGGTTAAGCATGGAAACCTTTCTTAGGGTTCTGTCACCTAGACATATGGCCAGTTCTCAACCTCCTTTGGTTTTTTTTGTAAACCAAGGCTCATGCTAGATGGCATTTTTTTTTCTTGATAATCGCTTTTCTAATTATTTATAATAAAATCTTTTTATTTATATATTTTTTTGAATGAAATAACATCATGGATATTATACCATCACAATCCAATAATGTATTTACCTTAAGATAAATTTACTTTCACTCTCATTTATTTCTAAATAAGAAATAAGAACCTTCTTCCACCAACCCACAGGTCTAGGTTCCCTCAGCCTACAGATAAAATATTATACAAGTAGAAATACCAAATGCCAAATCCACATCATGAGGACATTTCCATGCTTGCGTACGTCCTGCATGAAATTAAGTTATATAATATGCTTTATAGACGTTGGATTCTATCTGGCTGCACGGATCCAATATTAAAATCAATAAAGTATTTGATTTGGAAGTGATTAGCACGCCAAATGTTGTTTAAGCCGCATAAACTTCGCTTCAATGGAAAACAAACGAACAAGAAGGATTTAAATATGCTCAAGTTGTCTCAAAAACAAATCCACTTTAATGAATATAAATGCAATTGATTTTTTTTTTGAAAACGTCCTTCTATTTTTTTTTTAATTTTTTTTTATACAAACAACGATCACACAAGTCTCGTGTGAGTCAGTTCAATACATCAAGAACAAAATATACTGAAAAAAATCGGACAGTGATCTCAGGTGTCCAAATCCATGAACCTGTATGCTGAGCCATAGAGGTAGCCATCCAATCTATCGCCGCATTCGCTTGACGATATATATATATGATAGATCAGAACAGAACCAGTCACTCATAGAATTCATAAATATTTTTAGAATTAGATTAGAGATCTCAAAATAATTTTTTTTTATAATCAAAAAATGATCATCATAAAATTATCCTCAATTATGATTCTAGGAGCATGAAAAATCCTTGTGTTTTCGGAAACTCAACTTGTTATTTCGAAAAGGGGCGCAGAAGAACGAAATCTTGCCTTTTTAAAGCCGCCGTTGGCGCTGGTTGTCAAAGGTGTCATGCTCGTTTCCCTTTCAATCCATTAATGCCCATGGTTCGGTACCCGTCCCCTTCCTTGGCGTGGGGCCTGCGAAATTGAGAAGCTAAATATCATAGGGCCATAGGAGCTGCGATTTTTTCAAACGTCCCCATTTCTAGAAGCTCTTGGTGTTGGCCCTAACCACGTGACGCACGCCCACCTGGCAGCAATCGGGTCGGATCACGTTATTTCAGATCAGCTGTGATGGAGACCCGACCCATTTGATTAATGGGGCAGGATTTTCAAACTTTAAATGCAGAGATAATCCTTTTCGGTGGTTTGGACCACTGCAATCGGGTCGGATCACGTTATATCATATCAGCTGTGATGGAGACCCAACCCATTTGATTAATGGGGCAGGATTTTTAAACTTTAAATGCAGGGATAATCCTTTTCGGTGTTTTGGACCACGGTTTGCGTTCGTTTCGTTTAGGTCTTTTCGATCGAAACATTTCGTTTCAGTGGCTTATCCAAAAAGATGAGCCTACATTTCGTTTCAAAATTTTTTTGATCATTTTGGCACGTTTTAGTGTGTTTCGGTCATTTCGGCATATTTTGACCATTTCGAAAATATGTTTCGAAAACCAATTGTGAATTGTTAAATCTTTCACAATCATTATATATATATATATATATTCCCTTTCTTTTAGTCGATTGCATTTTTAAAAACTCAAACTCTTTATTTTTATATTGTTATTATTATTTATGAAGAATATAAATTATAAATAATTTTTATATATATATATATATATATATATATATATATATATATATATAATGAAACGAAGCATCGAAACCGTTCGATACTAAAATATTTTATTTTATAACCTAAAACGAAACATAATCCAAAACAAAATTAATAACTTTAATTCATTATCCAAAAAAAATAAAAAAGGGCTGTGTTCGTTTGGCTACCATAAAAGCTCTTTTGGTCATATTGAAGCTCTTATTATTATGTGAACGTAATTGATCATCAAAATGAGTTATTTTTCGGAGAAAAAGGAAAGGAACTTGTTTGTGCTATTAAAGTTGAGAATTTTTTTAAGGTGCACCGTCTAAGAATTGCCCTTGAAAAATTAAATATATAATTTATGGTTGCTTAGGAAAGAGATATGATCAGTAGAGCAACCCTCAATGAACAATTTATTTTTAATCCGTTTATATTTTAGGAACTAGATCAACTTAAATGAATTGGATCTAGTATTTTGAGTTTTCAAAAAGGAAGTTAGCTCAGGCCCTTCAATTTTATGTTAAAATATTATGAATTAAGACGGGTTAGTCCATTTTATCATAATCTAGAGTCAAGATATAAAAATTTGATAGTTGTATATTAAAGGGAAGAAAAAAGAAAGTGGATCACGCTCTTCAACCCGAAACCCAATTCGATCGCCGACTAAATTGGGCCAATTCATGTCGGATTTTGATATGATGTCAGATTACATGCACATGACGCACGTCTGAGTATATTAATTGAGCCTTTTTTTTTCATGAAAAAAAAAAATCCCTTTCGTTTACGACAAGCGAGCCGCTAAAACTAGCATTTTATGTACTAAAACTAGTCATCAAGTCAACTCCAAAGGTCAAAGGGAGTAGACCTGAAGTTGCCTACCAAGCCCAACTTGGCACATGCATGGCATGGTGACTTGTCCTGTTTAACCCACGCTATCGCCATCTCCATCGTCACCAACAATCGATCTGCCAATTAGGCACGATTTGTGGGAGAAAAACTGTAACGATCTGGCCTGGGCTTGCAGCACCTATAAATTCATTTTGTTAAAACAATAAAATAAAAATAAAATGGATAAGACCCATGTCAACTTAGAGTACCATAGTTCAAATAGATTCAATTGGTACTTGATCAACTTTTTAACTGATTATAAACCATACAACAATAACTTCAATTTCTCGATATGAGACTATTGAAAAAGGCATCACAATCTATCTCCCTTATAGAGGGAAGGTCCTCGTCGCCAAAGACATTGATTCCAACCACCATGTAGGTAGAATTCTAGAGATGACCCCTATAAGTTCAAAAGATGGCTCTCATTCCTAATGGATGTAGCACTTTATCCTGTATGATACTTAGCTTCTGCACTTTCGGCTGATGTATGACTCTTATACCATATTGTAACGATCTAGATTCTGGGTCCGTAGCATCCACGAGCCTATTTCATTACAAGAAAGCAAGACGGATAAAGTTCACGTCAATTTGAATCATCACAGTTTAAAAAGGATCCAATTAATATTTATTTATCTTTCTTAATTAATTTAAATTATAACCAACACTTAATTTTTCAATGCGAAACTATTAGAAAAGGCATAACAGAAACAGCTGCCTCTCGTTCTTCTAAAAAAGGCAAGCCAGTGAACTATAGTAAGAAGAGTCTTTCAGAGCCGGTTGTTCTCATGCTATTTGCTACCGAAACTAGTTGAAAGCAAATGTGGTAGACCCTCACCTGCAGACCGTCATGAACCTAGGCCAATCTAAACCCATTTCCTTTTCTAATAGGATCTTGGCATGCCTCCAGTTCATGATGTCAAAGCAGTCCCCTCCTAAAAACTCATTAAAAAAAGGATGAGAAAAAGAATTGAAGGACTTAATTATACTAGGCATTATTAGGACTCCAACGCCTCTCACAAGGCATGTTAATTCTAATGAGTGATGTACCAATTAACTATACTTGAAATTGTTAGCAGTAACAATCTCTAACCAACAGGAATAAGTTACCAACCGGGCCGAGTCATATCTGGCTGGCCTTGGGAACAAAAATTATGAGCAAATTAATTGGATGCGAAGACTCGAGGGCACGACTCGGTTCCTTCAACAGACATGAAGAACAAGCACAAAAATATAATGGTGCATACCTAGGTCATGCATTTTCATGAAAGCAAATTAAGTTTTAGCTAATCGGCTGATCAAACTATAGAGCTTGGTTCAAATGGCAAAGTTGGCTATAACATATTAGAGGTAGAAGTGCTGTGTACACTGATGCCAAATGCTTCCGAAGCTGAAGTCTTGTTAGATGAAAGAAAAAGTTGTGTTGCACTGCGCTTGACGATTGGCATGCAGTGCGCATGCATCAATCATCAAGCATGATGTATGAGAGTTGTACTGCATTCGATACTTTTCCTATATTAAAAGTTTGATTCTAGAACGGTGAAAACAGGACAAGCCCCATCCAACACAAAAGAAAGCCCTCAAACCTCCGGCATTAGAATATAAATCTTCTAATATATGGATCATTTAGCATTCTCTTACTATAATCCTTATTCTTTGCATACAATACACATGTACACACATGCATATATATATATATCATAAAATAATATCTTAAAATAGAGTTAATTTTTACAATATACATATTAATTTCATTATATAGAAGAAAATTCAAAAGAATATTCTGTTAAGGAAACATCAGTAAGTTAATTATTATTATATTTTATATTAAAAAAGAATATAGATCTTCTAATCATCGGTTCCTTCAATAGACATGAAAGCAAATTAAGTTGTGGCTAATGTGCCGATCAAGCTATAGAGCTTGGTTTCAATGGCATAGTTGGCTATGACATATTCAAGGTAGAAGCACTGTGCAGACCAAATGCTTTCCAAAGCTGAAGTCTTGGAGACATTGGTTAGATGAAAGAAAAGTCTTGCTGTATCATACTCGCTGATTAGCATGCAGCGCATACGCACGGGCATGTCAAGGACAAAAAGATATTTTTGTTTTTTGTATGCGCATGTACATACGCCATGCACCAATCATCGGATATAGTGCATGAAAGCTGCACGGCATTCGGTGCATAAAGCTTTTCCTACATGAAAGTTTGATCCTAGAACGGTGTAAACAGGACGAGCCCCATCCAACACAAAAGAAAGCCCTCAAACCTCCAGCATTAGGCCCAGGACAAATGTTGGTCCTGTTTGTTAACTGGGCCCATCTGACGGATTCTTAAGGGTCTGTATCGAGCGACCTCGTTCTCCTTGCATCATGAATATAGTCCCTGTTCACAGCCTTGGTCGAGAAACCATCTACGGCGTTTAATCCAATGGTGTTTTTGAGCAACAGATTCTCCCAAGGGTTTGCAACAGAAGATAGACAGTTGCCGAACATCAAAGGAATCCTGAGGCAATAGCAAATCAATTCATCACATTCATATTAACTCATATGAATGATAACTAGCACTCTCCGTGCACAGCAAGGTGGACTTCAACACAGTTCCTGTGTTTTGGGATAATCAAAGAGAAGTGCCAAACCGGTGTCACTTCCATTTTGCGTTCAAGATGACTGGGTTTTGAGATCATCCATCTGTGCACAAGCAAATATGTTTGTAATGTGACGTATGTACATGCTATTTAATAGGCATGGATTCTAAGAAGCATGCTCAGTAGCTTGGCCATTTTATTCAGGGTTTAAGGCCAAGGATATGGTACCATTAAGGAGATAACAAGGCGCTGAGTTTCCCTGATAAATTTGCAGCCAATGCACCAAGACAGGTAACATAAGCCCGCTACATTTTGCAGGAGAAGAGGCAATCCTACTCCTTATGAGGATGCAAAATAAATGATACATAGGTGCCTGGCATTTGAAATGAGAACCACTGACCAGGGCCAAACATTGTGGTCTGGGCTCTGATGTGTTAATTGTAAAGCCTGAGATGGAAGGACATTTCCCTTCCCTTCATTCCAAGATACTGCGTGTGCCCGTTTCCTCTGGAGTGATATGGTACGAAGAAACCCATTCAAAAATTTAGCCCACTTACAATGTTCCAGGCCGAAACAGGCTTGGGCCCGAGGCTTCAGGCTGATATAATGCTTGCTGTTGGCCCATTGACGGTGACAGTTGTCGATTCGGAAGTGGTTTAACGAAAAAGTCTTTGTGCATCAGGTTCGGTGCAACTTATGCGCATCGCGTCCGGCTATTAGTGCATGATACATGCTAAGAGTATAAATAACCTTTCTATTTTTGGCATGTACATATGTACATGCAGCGTGCACCAATTGCCGATTGATGAGCACCAAAATATGAACAAAGTATAGGTAAAAAAAGCTTCCTGCTTACTCTCGTATCTAGCCGGGCTTCCACCAAACCTAGCTGTTGAAATAGAAGATTAGAAATAGGTAATACAAAGGAAAAGTCTTTATGCACCGGACCCCAATGCACAAAGCGCACATTGGGCATGCGCATTGGCCACGCGCTCATGCGAGCATGCATGTAGAACACGCTATAGCCCAATGAGTTATGGCATGGGCACTCGCATGAGCGCGTGGCATGTTTTGTGCATCGGGGTTCGGTGCACAAAGATTTTTCCTAATACAAATAGGAATGCTAATGGACCCGAGACAGCTTGCCCATTAGCCGGGCTACTTAAAGAGTTCATCACAAAAAGAAATTTAAATCTAAGCCCACCTGAGATGGGTCAGCAATTTCTAATGTCACTGGGCTTTCGATCGGCACTACAAGCACTCCCTATGGCCACTAGGTCCTTGCGTCTACCAATGATGACGTTAGAAGATCCCTCTCCTAACCACCTTGACCCCACAATAATAAAATAAAACCCTAAGTCAAGTCAGACAAACACAGCGATATACGGAAAGCAAAGCCTTTCCAACCAAAGAACTTTCCACTAAGTAACTTTGGATACAATGAGGTTGCCCATAGGCCAAACACTTTTCTCTGTCCCTTACAAAGATCACTCAAAGTATCCACTCCAACCTCACTTAAAAAATGAAACTGACCTTGGTGCCTCGCACCCATGCACCTTCTGTGCATATCGGCCTAATCTCGTCCGTATTCAAACCCGCTTGGCCTAGACCTCTATATGGCCTTGATCTTTGCTGGTCAAGCCGTATGATCAAAATTGCATGTTAGGTACTTGCTGAATTGCCTTCTATGAAGACCCGCTGCCTTTTTTTTATAGATGGAAAGCCGCTGCCCAAACATGTTGAATCCACGTAGAAATCACTACCTCAAAGCACCGCCTAAGAGTCCTTCACATAAGCCTCCAAGTGGTCTTCATTTTTGGTTATTAGATGTCTTGATGGAGGGCTGTGATTGGCCCAATACACCGCCCAAAAGAGCTCTCCAAGAGGAATACGATGCTGCTAGTTGGCTGGCTAACCGCTTGGGCGCTGCCAGGTTGGTGGCCAGCATGTCCCCGCTCATGGCGTGCCGGTCTGGGCTGCACTCCCGGCTAGGCCACACGCCCGCCTGGGCCGGACGGTGACAATCCTTCCCCCGCTGAAGTCTTGATGCCCTCGTCGAGCCATGCCGGAGTTTGATCTGCCGCGTCGTGCACCTTCCTGGTGCACTTCGTCGCCGCACACCTTGACCCTCCTGACCAAAGTCTCCCGGGTCCTAACACGGCCACCGGCCACGTACACCCACTGATGCCTCTCCGGTTAGATAGCCCTCTCGCTGAGCCATCCTACCTGCTGCCTCCTGCGACAGACTGACTTGCCTAAGCCTGCTACGCATGCTCCGTCCCAGTGCTTGCATGCGCTGCCGCTTATGCGCGAGGTCACCGTGCAACCTCAAGTCTGGTGGTCTCAGCCCTTTGTCATCTTGCCTACCCCTCCACTGGCACGTAACAAGGATGTCTACATCTTCAGATCAGGATGCCTCCGCGATGAGGCATAACCTCAGCCTTGACGTTGATGAAGAAATCCATGCCCAACACCATGTTGAGATTGTCGAGTGGCAGAACCTTCATGCTACAATGCCCTCGCCATGAGCCCACCTCCAATGTGGCCTCTGCTTGGCCCAAAGACTCCATCTCCTCAGAGTTTATGAGCTTCACTTGACAAGGCTTGGAAAGCGCTCCTAGTCCCAATCTGTGCACCGCTCCCTGGCTCATGAAACTGTGCATCGCGCTGGTGTCAACCAAGGCCCGTATTGTCCTCCCATTTACCTAAGCCCTTACGTGCATCAGACTTTGGATTTTCTCCATCGCGGTCAAGGTTTCGATTGCTATTAGTATGTATAACCTCACTATTGGCCCTTCCTCTGAACTCTCAGATGCCTTGTCTTCTTGGTTAGTAACGGCGGCTACTTTCGTCGCTTTCCTTGGATACTCCCGTGCTAGATGCGATCCTCTGCATATAAAGCATCCAGTGAAATTTGCTCGTGCTTTTGGTTTTGCTGTTGCATGTGCTGGCACATTCTCTTTCTTGCCTGCTCGACCCCGTAGTGGTGACGCACTCTTACATTTGTCCTTGCCCTGACTATCACTATCCAAATTCGTACTGCTACGAAAGTCCACCAGTGCTTCTATTGCTACGAAGGCTGAAGGAATATCCCTCACCTTCTTCTTGCGAAGCTCGGCCTATGCCCATCCCAGTAGGCTTGCGAGGAAATTAAAAAGCTTATCCTCTTCTGACATGTTGGACACCTCCAAAAGTTGCATGTTGAACTACGCCACATACTTCCGGATGCTCCCTGTCTGCTACAGCTTTTGCAGATTCTTTCGAGCAAGCCAACCCGCATTGCTTGGCAGGAACTGATCCTTCAACTCCCTCTTGAAGATCTCCCATGCCTCGATCCTGTGATGCCCCGCACGGTCATCCTCAGCCATCTTGGTTCTCCACCAGAGTTTGGCGTTGCCTTCCAAATACGTCGAGGCCTGATCCACCTGATCGACCGCTGGGATTTTCACTGCACGGAAGTAGACTTTCATATCCCATATAAAGTTCTCAACCTCCATCATGCTCTTGACTCCGTCGAAGGCCTTAGGCTCCCGGACCTTCGCTTCCTTTACCAGAGCAACGACCACGTTAATTGGACTCCATGCCTTCTGCTTTTGTCAGATCAACTCCACCTCCAAAGCATGGATCTGAAGCTCCAATCTCTCCTCCATGGCTAGATCTGATCATTGTTGTTGAAGATTTCGATGCTTGAGGTCACGAATCAGCCTCTCGTGCTTCTTCATCAGTTGATTGTGTGAAGTCCGCAACTCGATCAACTGCAGGCTCAACTCCGTGCATATAGCTACCAAATTCATGATTGATCCATCTCCTGAATCTCCCACAATCCCCTCCAAATGGATCACACGATCAGTAGTCGTCACCATATCTTGTGCTTAGAACTTGCTTAAACTGGGCTCTGATACCAATTGTCACCGGGCTTTCGATCGGCACGTGCAAGCGCTCCCTATGGCCACTAGGTTCTTGCGTCTACTGGTGATGGCGTTAGAAGATTCCTCTCCTAACCAGCCTTGACCCCATTACAATAAAATAAAACTCCAAGCCAAGTCCCACAAACACAGCGATATACGGGAAGCAAGGCCTTCCCAACCAAAGAACTTTCTACTAAGTAACTTTGGATACAATGAGGTTGCCCGTAGGCCAAACACTTCTCTTTGTCCCTTACAAAGATTACTCAAAATGCCTGCCCCAACCTCACTTAAAAGTACAAAACTAACCTTGACACTTCGTACCCGTGCACCTCTTGTGCATACCGGCCTAGTCTTATCCGCGTCCAAACCGACCTGGCCTAAACCTCTGCATGACCTTGATTTTTGCTGGTCAAGCCGTATGATCAAAATTGCATGCTAGGTGCTTACTGAATTGCCTCCTATGAAGACCTGCTGCATTTCTTTTATAGGTGGAAAGCCGCTGCCCATCCGTGTTGAATCTGCATAGAAATCACCGCCTTAAAGCACCGCCTAAGAGTCCTTCACGTAAGCCTCCAAGTGGTCTTCATTCTTGGCCATTGGATGTCTTGATGGAGGGCTGTGATTGGTCCAATACATCGCCCAAAAGAGCTCTTCAAGAGAAATACGACGCTACTAGTTGGCTGGCTAACCACCTGGGCGCTGCCAGGCTGATGGCCCGTGTCCTCGCGTCTAGCACGCCCAGTCTAGGCCGCGTGCCCGCCTGAGCCGAGCACCCGCCTAGGCCAGACGGTGACACTAACTACCACACCTGCGGAGCCTCAGACACACACCAAGGCTATCTTGAGCCCTTTGCTTAGACATGCGTACAAACATGCAGCCGTCCAGTCTAATTGTCAAATATCATTTTTCAAGGCTGTGTCAAACTAACAAATTAGACTCATACAGCACCTTAAGGTAGTGTTTGAAATAGGGAATAAGAAGGGATATCCCTTGGATATCCCCTCTTATTCCCAAAAGGCATAACTACAAGGGATAGCTAGGAATAAAGTTAACTAAAGGGATAGTCCATGGTTAACCATGGTTAACTATGGGTTATCCCCTCAATTTATTCCCTAGAAAATATAGGAATAGCTGGTTATCCCTTCAAATAAGAGTAAAAAAAGTTATCCTATGGATTTACTTTTTTGCATTTGATATTTTAAATGGAATAGCCAAGGGATATCCCTAGGGATAGCCAGGGGACAAACTCTATCCCGTACATTTATCCATGGATAATATTTTTTCTATCAAACACTACCTAAGTGCTTAATTCAATCTCCGAATTGGCTTGCAACCACCATGCCATAATTAGGCTATGCTCAACAGTGCTCAGTATCTTCGTCAGTATGCTAATCAAATACTTTACCTTTATCGATGGAGTACCTCTATAAAACTATTTCGAGTAAGATACTTCCATGCCATTGATTCGTAAACCACCACGCTGCTCTTCAGCTATCCACAAGACCAAGTCAGCCCAGCTAGAATGGAAAATTTACACCCTCCTTTTAAAAGAGGATAGAAAAAATGTGGCTTTTAATTTGTTTGCACAATTTTGTTAAAACAAATTAAATCCTGACATCGTTTATTTGAAGCAACAAACACATCGCTTAAGCTCTCTAGTATCAGCATAATGGCAAACAAAGTGCCACCAAGATCAATGTTTTTGTTCACATCGACATGGAGTTTTGGACAAGCATGGATTCACGAAGGGCTTGCTTAGGTTGGGTTATTGGAATTCGGAATCATTGTCTCATACTTGAAAACTATTCCAATCCTAGTTTCAGATCCGAGCTTATTAAGTAGGCAACCTGATCACAAATACTTTCATCCATTAGAGAAATCAATTATTCTACTTGCTCAAGCTGGGTGAGATTTTGACTTAAATAAACTAGAGTTTAGCCCATATTGCAGGTGAATTATAAGACTTTGCCCAGCATTTACATCACAAAACAGAGGAGGCGTTTTAGTGGGTTTTCTTTCCACTATTTCCATCTCAGCTAAAATATCAATGAAATATATGTCAACATCAACCAGTCAACAGTACAACAAAATAGAGCTTCTATATATGTTCCCTCAAAACATAGAGCAGCACATCAACTATATTATAAATTGCGATTTTGTTTTTAAAAATTTGTGGTGAGTTTGATTAATGAGCTTTAAAACTAGGCCCAAGTCAAGGATGGCCCAACTCGGACTCCCCTTGTCAACCTGGAAAATTAAAGCACTCCTATGCTTGCGACTCGGCGACCTTGAAATGGTGGCATGGGTCACACTTTGCAAGCATCCATCAGCAGTGTAATCTTTTCTTCAAAGCCTCGTTCCCTCCACCTAACAAAGAGCATGTCACATGACCCAAACCAACGTCAATCTTGACAGGAAATAACAAAGAGTAGTTTGAGCCACGTAGCTTCTTCTGCCACCTAATACAAGTTGTTGGGTAGCCCGAAGAACTTCAACAAAACCCACGAAACATTTGCTTTCATTCTTACGTTCCCGGCCTCTCATGTGCCAAACACAGGCACGGGTGACGCTTGGCGTGCAAGTATACCTAACGACGAGGTCTAATGGATGTCAAGGATTTAGCAGGATAGCACTTAGTCCAATTTGTTACCCATTCTTTTATTGCCATAGTCAAAGATTACAATAAATCCTACAATGTCATCATGAACCATTACATGATAAAGCAAGCACGCACGTACACACACACAAACATATATATATATATATATATATATATATGTCTATGTATATGTATATGTATATGTATGTCTATGTATATGCATATACATATACATAGACATATACATACATACATATACATATATATATATATATATATATATATATACACATATACATATACATATATACATACATACGTATATACATATACATACATATACGTATACATATACATATATACATACATATACGTATACATATATATATATATATATATACATATACATATATATACATATATACATACATATATATACATATATACATATACATATACATATACATATACATATATATATATATACATATACATACATATATATACATACATATATATACATACATACATACATATACATACATACATACATACATAACATACATACATACATACATATATATTAATTAGTGCGAATCAATTCAGATAGATTAAAATATAAAATTTACTGCAAAATAAAAGGACAGGATTCACCCAGCCTCCAAATCCAAGAACCAGTGTACTGAACTACTGAAGCCGCTGCCCAGTCAGCCACCGAATTGACTTCACGGTATATATAACGGATCTGGGCAGTATCAACCTCCCACAAGATAGACCATATGTTCCTAAAATTGAATTAGTGGTGGCTTCAGAGCAATTCTTCTTTCGCAGCCATCGAATTTTAGTTGTTATAATTTTTATTTTCAAATTTACATTATTAAATTTTTAGTTGTTATAATTTAGTTTATTGTATTTTAAAAATCTTATTACATGAGTTAAAATCGGTGAAATAACTAATATACCCCTTACACATATACTAATTTATTTATATAAAATTTAAGAAAAAAAATTAAAAAATTTAAAAAATAATTTTTCTTAATGATAATCATGATAGTTACTTTTCCTACATTATATTTTGTAAATTTTGAAATAATAATTATTATGATATAAAATAACAAAAGTAATGAAAATGATATTATTGTCCAATCACTTTTGACAATAGAAAATTGATAACAAACTATTATATGCTTGATGATGTTATATTCTGTGTTATTATATATAACATAGCAAAAGGAATCTTCTGTACGGTGTCAATGAAAAACTGACACCCAGGTCCAACCGTGATGCTTCGTTGGACCGGATTCTGATGAGCTTGGGCGGCCTCTACGCTAAATCCGCCTAATTTTCTATGAGAGCATTTAGACGTTTGGAAAAAAAAAAAAAAAACCCTCGTGCGTTTTCCCGTGGGCCCCGCAGCAGACGGTGGACGTCACCGCCCGCTGGTTTTCACGTGTGAACACGATCTTTCTTCTTTGATGTTCGGGGGTCGGGGAAAGGATCTAACAGTCGGTGGTAAAACTACCCAGTTTCTTAGCACCCATTCCCACCGTCCACATTCTAAGAAGCACGGGCCCCACACGAGCAGCTCCACGTGAGTGGTTCTGTGGTAGTAAATGTGAGGGTTTTTTTGTTGGGCTTTTCCGTGGGCGAAACACGTGGGCGGAGGTGGGACGTCGTCGCACACGTGGAGGCGGATGGGTACCGCCTTTGCCTCGTTCCTACGCGCCTTCGCCCCCACGGAACTCGCCACTTCCTTTCTAAATCCTCGCGCCGATCCATGTCGGCATACGCGGAACCGGTGAGTCGGTGACGGGGTGGGTGGGCCTCAATGAGGCGATCTTGGTCGTCTGATCTTAGCCGAGATAAGACGGGACGGGACGGAACAAATTTGGTCCGTTTGATTAGTTGAGAACGACAGTGAACCAACCGGGGTCCCGGAGGCGACCATTAATGGCCTATCCTATTATTCGTATCCATATCTTTCATCTATTTTTTATTTTTTAAAATTAAAAAAAATTAATTAATTTTTTCCTATTAATTCAAATAATTTTTTTTAATATTACAAGTTTGTATACATAATTATTGCCGTCGGGATCCGTCCTCTGACTCGGATGCAGTCGATCTCCAGGGGCGGACCTGCACACAAGTCCTCGCGCGAGAGGCGTTGGGGGTGGCCCTCCGCGGAAGACCCTCCGACGCTCAAGTCAGTGGAAGAAAATCGGCGATCAATCAGAAAACGGGAAGGTGGATCTCTCCGGGGAGTCTCTCTAAGGGCGGCCAATCAGAAGCTCTAGGGGTGAGAGCACCGACGAGCAGCTGGCGAAAGCGGGAGAGTGAGAGTGAGGGTGTGAGCGCGCGCGTACCTGAGGGAATCTGTGAATGTCATACTTATAGACTATCACTTGGATCTTGAGCGCCTTCTGGAAGGTTCAGAGGTTGTTAGGATACGAGGATGGATCGAATCGGGCCGTTGTGGGGCTGTTGGGATCCATATCTTGTCTGTTAGGGGATCGACGGTTAGGAGAGCTCCTTGATGGCTTAAGATCTGGTAGGTGTGTAGGTCTCGGGTAGCCGTGATAGGTTCTAGACCACTTCTCAACATGATTCCTTGCTTAGGGAGTTGTTACATTAGGCCTAGGCTCTCCCACGTCATGTTCTGCGGAGGTAAGTATTGGATCGTGGATCGCTCAGTGAAGCCGAGCCATGGAGGCTCGGGGAAACGAGCTACAAGAAGTTCGGAAGGGCCGAGCTATGGGAGCTTGGGAGAGTCGAGCTATGGGAGCTCGGGGAGCCGAGCTATGGAAGCCCGGGGAGATGAGCCATGGAAACTCGGGAGAGCCGAGCCATGGAAGCTCAGGGAAGACAAGCTATGGAAGCTCGGGAGAGCCGAGCCATGGAAGCTCGGGGAAGACGAGCTATGGAAGCTCGGGAGAGCCGAGCCGTGGAAGCTCGGGAGAGCCGAGCCATGGAAGCTCGGGAGAGCCGAGCCGTGGAAGCTCGGGAGAGCCGAGCTACGAAAGCTGGTGAGATGAGCTATGGAGGCTCAGGAGAGACGAGCTACTGGAGACTCGGAAGAGCCGAGCTATGGGAGCTCGGGGGAGACAAGTTACAGGAAGCTCGGAGGGCCGAGCTATGGGAGCTCGGGGGAGCCGAGCTACTGGAAGCTCGGGGAGACGAGCTACTGGAGGCTCCGAAGAGCCGAGCTATGGGAGCTCAGGGAGACGAGCTACAGGAAGCTCGGGAGAGCCGAGCTATGGGAGCTCGGGGGAGCCGAGCTACTGGAAGCTCGGGGGAGACGAGCTACTAGAGGCTCGGAAGAGCCGAGCTATGGGAGCTCGGGGGAGACGAGCTACAGGAAGCTCGGGAGGGACGAGCTATGGGAGCTCGGGAGAGCCGAGCTACTGGAAGCTCGGGGGAGACGAGCTACTAGAGGCTCGAAAGAGCCGAGCTATGGGAGCTCGGGGGAGACGAGCTACAGGAAGCTCGGGAGGGCCGAGCTATGGGAGCTCGGGGGAGCCGAGCTATGGGAGCTTGAAGGAGCCGAGCTACTGGAAGCTCGGGGGAGACGAAGGAGGGAGGTCGATCTTAGCCTCTTTGTACGAATATTAATGCAACGATGGTTTTACCCCCAACAATAATGAATATTATCAAATCAAACGGATACGATCGGATAACCAAAGATTAGAAGGAAATTGCCGTCCCCGTTCACGCGAGTTGCGTGACGCTCGTTTTGGACGGTTGGATATGGATTTTGGTGTTATTCGGCACACTGGAAGTTTGCTGTTATTACCATGTACACCAGTGATAACCTAAAATATATTATATCATTCCACGTTTCTAGGGCTGCTCAAATAAATTAATTCATCTTGTCACGAAACAAATCCCAGCCCTAATATTTATGGCGTGAAAGGATTCGCTTCTGAGTCAGCTCCAGGATGCTAGACATTATTTGTGTGTGATTTGACTTTGAAGCAACAAAACATTAAAACTATATTAATATCAATGTTTTGAAAACGGACTTCACATTTGAATCGTAGGACAATCGGTTGGATCAAATAATATTATAATTAAATTTTAATTTAATAATATAAAATAATAAAATATAAATTTAATTTAAATAAAAATAAAAATAAAAATAAAATATTTTTTATTAAATTATATAAAAATTAATTTTAATAATAAAATTAAATCGAATTGATGATCGATAATTTTTATTGAATTGATTGATCTGATTTAATTTTTAAAATATTAATTAATATAAAAATATATTGATGATATATATATATATATATATATATGATTCCCCCGCCGTGACGAACGGAGCAGTTGTGCGGATAGGGACAAAGAATCATCTGGCTCCTTCCTGCATGTCTCACACCCAACCTTCGAGCCGGCTTCACGAGAAACCTGTTCTCCTCGGCGATTAATGGGATGGGTGGGCCCCCGCCATTTTTCTAGACTCGAGCGGTCAAACTAAAGAAAGTAAGAAACCCGCCCAACAATAAAAGAAAGCATGACCAAATACCAAAATGTGATGTTGAAGAAGCGCACCTTCCCTCAACCTCATCTCTTCATTTCTGTTGTTTTTTTATTCTCTCTCTCCATATTCTATATATATATATATATATATATATAGAGAGAGAGAGAGAGAGAGAGAGAGAGAGAGTGAGAGAGCACATCTAAGATGACAACTGAGAGTTTGAGGCCTGAGAAGATTTTAACCATATTAGAGAGAGAGAGAGAGAGAGAGAGAGAGATGGGAAGGTCAGAGATGGATGGCAAGTGCAAGAGGCATCCAGAGCACAGGCAGTCCAAAGGGTGTGTCCCTTCTGCCTTAGAGAAAAGCTCTCTCATATCTCAGCCAACCCTTCTACGACCACCACCAATGCTTCTTCCACCTCTTCATACTCTTCTGGCTCCAATCCCTCTCCTTCAACCAACTCCTCCCTTCCTCACAAAGACGCCAAGACCACAAGGCTCTACCTTCTGCTCAAAGGAAGCACGGGCAAGTCCGAACCGCTGAGGAAGAGTCGATCCTTGGCTTTTGTGATGAGAGAGCACAAGGTGGACGGCAAAGGCAAACAGAAAGAAGAAGGGAGGAAGGAGAAAGACAAGAAGAAGAAGAGGAAGATGAAGGGAAGGTTCTGGTCTAAATTGACGATTGGTTCAGACGTGAGAAAAAAGGAAGTGGATGGAAACTTGTCGCACTCCAAGACCATGAAGGAAAAGTCTTCGGCCAAGTGGGTATTGTTCTGATAATGGACCATCTCTTCCTCCTTTTGTTTCAGCTTGTATAAAGGAAACAACATAAACATCACCAGCGAGATTGTTCTTAGCATGATAAGCTATAGAAGTTATATATAGTGATGTATGTAAGACATATATGGCATTGCATATCTTAATGACGATCGATGTCTTCTCTTTTAACTTTTTTGTGTATGAGAAGATGGCGTGTTTGCGAGGTTTGGTTGAGTGGGGGGTTCTTGCCTCTTGGACTTTCGGTCGGTTGCTTTAATTTCTTGTGTGGATAATTACTTCTTTAAATAGGCTTCAATTCCTCTGAGAGGCTGTCAAAAACCCTCCGTAGATGTCTCTTACCTTGTGTGCAATGGAGATCCAAGGCATATTCCAACAGGTAACTTTTGGCTGTGGATGATGCAACAGAATATGACAACCTCTTCTAAATCATACAACCTATATCCTCAACATTATGTGGCTCTTCAAATCACCTTGTTTAATTCATCTGATTGTTCTCACGTACGCATGCCGATAGATTTGTCGTAATTCCATCCATCATATTTGAATTGTTTGGATGCACCCATCAGGAACAGGTAATCGTACGGCTACAATCGACATTGGATCCACCTCTGATGTAGAAGTACCATCAAATCATCTCCTCACGACTAGTTTCGAACTCCAGAGCCAGAAACCGCAAAGCTACCCATGCCTTTTCCATTCAGTCGGCAAAATGGAGCAGGATGTCAATTAGAATCTGGAAAATATAGACTTGAATGGGACGTTCTTCACACCACCTCGAAAATGAGTTCACACCATAACAAAACGATTCGCAAGCACTTCACTAAGGGGAAAAAAATAGAATAAAAACAGAAGTTTCATTGATTCTGAGTCAGAAAATCAACAAATAGTCTATTGATTCTCTGGTTGCATACAGGGGAGATTAGACAAAATGAATATTTCACTGCTGTCTACAATATGTAGCCATCCCCCGTGAGTAGCGAATACAACAATATGGCTATTGATATGTTGATGAGGGGTAAATTATTATCGCATTAATGTACGCGTGTACCATCTATTGGGTCGAGATCAATCTCGATATCCCGTTAGTCAGTTGTCATACCCGAAAGACACCGAAGCCGAATCATCCTCAGCAAACCGAGCCATTCTCATACCTCGGCGAGCCAAGCCATTCTCATACTTCGGTAAGTCAAGCCATTCTCATACCTCGGCAGACCGAGCTATTCTACGCCTCGGCCAGACCAATGCACCTAAGCACCTCTGCGAAATCAAGCGCGAGAGAGTTCCAAATTCATGATGACTGAGCAAGATTCCTAACGAAAAATTATGCAAACAATACCATAAGTGGTATAAGGGCCATAAAAGTGGCCTAGAACCTCCATAATCGCTGAATCTCAAGGCATCAACCGGCTCTCCTAACCATCGATCCTCTAACTAGCAAGATACGGATTCTACCGGCCTCGTAAGAAACTTGATTCGAATCCGATTTGAATCTTAACAGTTTTTAGACTCCATGACATGCCCAAGAAACCAGGTGATCACCTATAAATATCCCAGCCCTGAAATCTCTCAGGTATGCTTCCACTGACACTTTAACTGAGAAAGCTCTATTAAAGCTTGAGCAGAGCTCTGGATTCTCGAGAGGCCATTGACCTTGAGGAACTCTTCTGCGAGAGCCTTCTCCTCATATCTGCTTGCTGTGAATTTTTACTGATTTGGGCATCGAAGGGTCTTTCGCAGAGGGCATCCCAAACGCTCTCTGCGTAGGACTGTCTTGCAAGTCCATCCGGACGAGAGATCAGCGTCCAGATCCGAAGTCAAGCTGCACCCGAGTCGGAGAGTGGATTTCTGCAGCAATATATATCATCATTCATCAAATCTCCTACATTATCTACATCACTGCGGAGAAAAAGGTGGAATTGCTTCAGTACAACTTTCATTTTAGGTTCATGAAACAGAAAACTGATATGATAAAAACCATATTTGAATTTGGCTTTCTATTATGGAAATGCCCAGTATGATCTGGATGGACCCTGATCTTATGAAATTTATATATTGCCAACATCGCCACCATAACCATATACATGGTTATGGTCCTTACTTGGATGCTGCGAGTTGAATGATCTTGTGAATTAGTTGCATCAAGCAAAGAGACTGAAGCAGGTGAAATGTAGTGGCGTCCTGGTATTTTGGTGGACGAGTGCCTCCTGCCTCGTTGTTCCCTTATAGTTGCATATTTGTTGGCAATGGTTTCTCTGCTGGTACCATAATTCTGATTCTCTTCTTTTGGAGCTTTCAAAGGACCTCCTTTCATCTCCACAATGCCCTTGCTCTGAATGCCAAATATCTGAGCTTAATGGGCAGAAATGAAATGAATATAGCAAAGTAAGTGAACATAAACCAGGCATAAAGGCTAACTATGATCCTCAATACGGGCATGCAGCTTCCCTAAAATTTGGCCTAACATACGCTGTGGCACAGACAATAAATGTGCTTCAAAGGAAAGTAACTTAAACAATTCTAAGACGTGCCAAGAAAACCGTAAGACAAGCATATAAAATCATTAACTCATGTGGAAGGAAAAACACACCCCCCCCCCCCCCCCCCCCCCCCCAACTTGCTCCTTTTTTATCATTATGAAAAGAAAATTACAAAATGTGCTTCTGGCAGCTATCACAGCACAAGGTAACATACCACAAGTTCCACATTCGTATCAGTGAAATTGTAGCCAATGGAATGACTTGCTCACCAGCTTTATGCCTTTGTTGAAGCCAAGACTGCTCTATAATTAATATAAAGGGCCATAATTGAAATAAGGTACTGCATGAAAGACACTAGAATCTGCCAACCTCCCTAGTGCTCATAACGCTGACCAGGTTAAGGATGGTATAACAATAAAGCCAACTGCAACTTAAACCTGTTAGGTGCTTAATGAACACATTGCAATACCTACCATTGCAGAGGGTAACCAAGCATAATGTCAGAACAATAATTACAGTCCATTGAAGGAAGACAAATGGACCATATTTGAAATAATCTGAAAATAGCTAATACCAGCTTCATGGGCAAAGATTATAAGAAATATATTCGGTATAACAAGGGCCAATCAGGTGTAGTAACCCGGTTTAGATAAACCAGGTTTGGTTCAGATGAACCAGGCTCTAGCCTGTTGGTTTTTCTGGCTGACGCTTCGCTCCAGGTGAAGCGTTTAGTCTTTGGAAACTCCCGAACCGAGGCGTCGCATAGGTGATTAAAATGTGAAGGAGGATGACTCCTTCCTTCATCCTGGCGCGCGTTATTCTCAGGTATGTTCCCCTGCCGCAGAGAGAGAGAGAGAGAGAGAGAGAGAGAGAGAGAGAGAGCCAGAGAGAGAGAGAGCCTGAGAGAGAGAAAGAGCCGGGAAGAGAGAGAGAGAGGGGCCTGAGAGTTGGCCGGGGACCTCCACCGGCGCTGGACGTGCGTCCGATGGAGGTCCGGCCGGCCTTGGTGGGTGGCCGGCCGTGCCGCCGGCACTGAGCGCACAGTGCGGAGAGAAAAAGAGAAAGAGAGGGAGAGAAGAAAATTAAGGAGAGAGAGATGGGAGACCGGTCGCGGCGGCGGCCGGCTCTGGTCCGGCCAACGGCGGCCGGACCGGCTCTAATTTGGCCGGAATCGACGCCGACACAGTGAATTTCATGCGGGAGCATAGAGAGAGAGGGAGAGAAATTGAGAAGAAAGAGGGGGGAAGGAGGCCGGCCGCGGCGGCGGCCGGCTCCGGCTCGGCCTCGGTGGCCGGGCCGGACGGGATTAGGCCGGCGGCGGCCCTGGCCGCCGGCCGGAGGCTGTCCCCTGTTTTGGGCGAAACAGGGGAGCGAGGTTGGAAGCTTGGCCATGGGTCGGCTGGGCCGGCCTGGTCTGGGCCTATTGGGCCATGCAGCGAGCAGTTTTGGGGCTAGTTTTTGGGCCCCGTAACGGGCCGAGATTAGCAAGAAAATTATATGGCTAGAATCTGGGTTAATTCTAGTTTCTTGGGGTATTTTTACTTCCCCAATTGGGTGTGTATAGTGGGAGATATTCGAGCCCAAAGTTGGGCCCGTGAACTAGTCTGGTAGGGTCTTAAGGGTCATTTTATTAATTAGATTTCAGTGAATTAATTATGTACATTGATCCTGTAGGTGCCCAGACATCTGATTAGTTGGTGTATCACTTGGATTTTGCGTAGGAGGTAAGTAAGACTATTATGCAAATTTAATAATTGTTTAATTAATAAATTGAGTATATAGTTTGCATGCATTTTATAAATAAGAAGAAAATAGAAATTATCTGAATTGTCTATGTAGCATGGAACTGTGGATTACAAATGAACAATTATATGATTATAGTGATTGGTAATATTGTAAGAAATAATTTATTGATGTATATGCCAGAAATGTGATTGCCTGTACGATATGTTTATATTGAGGTGACTATATGCATCTCCTAGTACTGTGCAAACCACTGTGAGGTAATGTGAGATACAGATGCATGATGTAATTGTGATGAAAATGTTAAATTGATTTATATGGATCGCCGCGGTTCTCCTTTACTATGGCCCCACACATTGTAGCTGTATTCTGTTATGATATGGCCACACACACTGGAGATGTATTCTATTATGATATGGCCCCACACATTGTAGACGTGTTCTGTTATGATATGGCCACACACACCGTAGAGTGTGTTCTGTTATGGTATGGCCCCACATGTATTACAATGTGTTCTGTTGATTTTCATATGGCCACATACATCGTAGAGTGTGTTCTGTTATGGTATGGCCCCACACATCGTACAATGTGTTTTGTTGATTTTATATGGCCACACATCTGGAGGATGTGCTCTGATTGAGGTATTACAGGGCCGTTGGGACACATAGGAAATCTATAATTACATAAACAGTGAGTTTGCTAGAATGCATATCCTGATGCTTATCGAATGTTCAATTTATGTTAAGTTGACAAAATGCATATGTTGATAGCATGTTAAATATAATTCAAGTATGATATGATTGTATAATAGGCTTACTTATTGAGTGTAAACTCATTAAACCTTCACAATGTTTTTCAGAGCCTCAGGGCTGATGATGGATATTCGGAGTTGATGGAGCTTCTAATAAATAAAATAAGAACCATTGCATTGGTGTAATCTTATTATGGTTGTGTAGGGCTTGTTGTAGCCCAACTTTATTAGCATGACTTGAGTGTAGGGTTTGAAACCCAAAACTTATAACTATCATTTGTATTATGGTTGGTTTTCATATTTATTGCCTCATTTGAATTGTATATCAAGATTTTTAAGACGCCTTGCGTGCCCGGCACGCGGCAGGTTGTCACCCTAGCCCAATATTTGGGTCTGGGGCGTGACATCAGGCCACCGCATAACTTGCTGCCAGTCTTTACAACAATGCTTTACATCAGCTAGAAATCAAAGGCCTGAACCTAGACTAAGGGTGATCATTACGAGAAGGCAAGGTTTTGAGTCTTGGCAGGTTCAATCAGGAGGCACTGACGCTAAATTTTAGCAGGTGCATATGTGTCTCTGTGCATGAAGAGATTGATGGGGACAAAATTAAAGAATCAGAAAGACATTAGTGAAAAAAATCACACTCACCTTTCTGCAAGATAATTATGCCCGATGGATCAAATCCATTCATATCATCCTCCTCATTTTGGAACCCGAACTCTTTCCAGCTTTCAAAAAAAATCTATCATTCGCCCAAAGAAATTGCTTCCAAGAAGCAGAATGGAGATAACTATAATAAGGGGGTAGATTTTGTTAAAACATTGTCCAAAAGGGGGATAGCATCATTAATATTACTCATTTGCTGCAAACTACATGATCATAATATGGCATTTCAGGTCTATATATTGGCCGGCATATTATAAAATATCTGTATGATATATCCTAACCTTCTTCACCAGATGGTAAATCACAATCTAAAACCCTTGAGAAGGAATATATGAAGAAGAAGTAGACAAAAACTATGAGAAGCAGATAGTGGTGATTTACAATCTTCCCCCGTTGGTCATGAATCCAATCAAATTGGAAATATAGTCTTGAGATCTTGTTTAAAGATCACTCAAAAGAAATTAGTAGGTCTCTTTAATGTGGTCATGTAGAGTAAATGTACCCATTATGTTACCTCAGACCAGGTACCACATTTTTTGTAGTCCTTTGCTCATTTGAAACAAATGCTTTTAATCTCTTAAATAAAGATCTGAGCACAGTTCTGATGAGCATCAAAAAATTTAAACAAAACGACTAGTGAAAGGAAAAAAAGGAAGAAGGCATAATAAACATGTACCTTTTAAAAAATCGTCTTAGCATCAGCTTCAAGATGAATGTAATTAAGAAAATTATGAGAAATAGGTGGTGCATAATGTGCAAACATTCTAGAATAAATAATCTTCATATGATCTTTATTGATTTAGAGAAAGCATATGGTAGAGCACTTAAAGAAATAATATAGCGGATTTTAGAGGAAAAAGAAGTTACCAAAAGGTACATAAAATTGATAAAAGATATGTATGATAAAACAATAACTGTTGTTAAAATAACAACACGAGAAACTAATGAGTTTTCAATTACTGTAGGTTTACATCAAGAATCTACTTAAGTCTGTATCTTTTTGCACTAATTATGGATGAATTAATCAAACATATTTAAAATGATATCACATGGTGTATGTTATTTGCAGACGATATGGTATTGATTGATGAAACTAAATCAGTAAATGCTAAACTAGAGATTTGGAGATAGACTTTAAAATTTAAAGGTTTCATTAGTAGAACTAAAAACTGAATACGTGAAATGTAATTTTAGTGAAAGTAGAAATATAAATGAAGAGACAGTGAAGATTGCAAGCTAAGAGATATCAAAGAGTAAAAAATTTAGGTATTTGAAATTAATTATCCAGTAAGAAGGTGAAATAAGTGAAGATGTGAATCATAGAGTTAAAGTAGGATAGATTAAATGGAAGATTGCTTTGAGAGTATTATATGATCGACGTATCCCATTAAAGTTAAAAGAAAAATTTTATAAAATCGCTATTAGGCCAGCTATGCTATATAAAACAGAGTGTTGGGCAATACTGAAACATGTGAATAAATTAAGTGTAATAAAAATGTGCATGCTAAGATAGATATGTGGTAAAACTTTAAAAGATAGAATTAAAAATAAAATGTGAGAAAATCGATTATGGCAGTTTGGACATATATAATGAAGACCTTTAAATGCTTCAGTTAAAAAGAGTGATCTTTTAACAGTCCATGGTAATAATAGAGATAGAGGTAGACTTAAACTAACATGGACAGAAATAATTAAAAGAGATATACTATTTATAATTTGAGTGTCGACTCAGTCTTGAATAGAGCATAATGGAGGAAGCAAATTTATATAGTCGACCTCATGTAGTTGGGAAAAGGCTTAGATGAGTTGAGTATGCAACAATTAATCTAAAAGAATTCACATAATTAAACAAGCATAGACATTGCATAAAAAATTACGAGCATATCATAAGCAAGTTAACTGAGCTTGTTTGTCTTGGAGTTACTGAATAAAACATCAACATCATGATCTTCAATAAGGAATAATATGTGCATATGCACACACCTAAGAGGAACTGACACAACAATTTGCAAAGCACATACTATAATTATCGAATAAATTCATAATTGAAAACCTATAAAGATCAACTAATAGAGGAACAAGAAAGGTTCCGTAAATAGAAAAAAAAAAAAAAATTTCAAGCAGCATGCTTAATACCATGAAAAAAGAAATAGGGGTATGCCTTCTCAAAACCTGGTAATGATTTTGTATGAATTTGAATCCCAAACAGGGACATGGGTTTACAGAACATTTGCATCAATCTTAGTGACTGCTATGGTCATAATAAGATACAACCATACAGGTTTAACCTATAATGGGATAACACATTTTATACCTAGTAACAAGATACAGCTGAAGCAGCTAAAAGGTCAAAACTAATTTATCTCAAATACTCCTTAAAAATCCATGCATGAATATAACATTTTGGCCAGAGTCAGCGTCTAGAATTTAAAAACCTTTAAGGAAGAGACCAGATATCTTACAGGAGATAGAAACCAATGGTCAAAGGTTGCAAGATCCTTGCACTGGCAAGTCTACAGTAATCATTTAGTACAGATTATTTACGGGGGAAACAGAATTTCCATAAGGTACAGTGATAGAAATTAGTAATCTGGAAAGAGATTCCCAAAATTACATCTAGTTCTCATGACGAAAAAAAAACTCAGTACTCAAGTAGTAAGAATGTAATATATGACAGAGCCAAAGATAATTAATTTTACTAGACATAGAACTATTGTCCGACATATAACTTCTGAGAGAACATTCATATCTCATGGAAAAAGCATTTCAAGTGAAGGAATATGAATTGCCATGAATGAGATTTGAGATTGCCGAAAAGACAGTTCCTTCAGGTTCCAAATGTTTACCTGGACAAGTATTTCTTGTTTTCCAACTGCATTTATAAAAATGGAAGAGAGAGATAAATTGACTCCGCTTGGCAACATAGTAGCTTTGGCGAAGAGAATGGCTACTGACATCAACCAAGTATCACAGCCAAGAATCTCTGAAGTTGCTTCCTGAGCACACAACACCATAAAAACTCTGCAATATAAAGAAATGCTTGCAGCATTCAATTCAGAAATCAGTTAAATCAAACTTAAAAATATACTTTCTCTAAACTTTTACATATATCAAAGAGTTCCACATTTATTCATCTATCAATGGGCCAAGCAAAAATTTATAGTGTGTTTTGGTCAAAACCATCACATATCTCAAAAAATCAAAGTCAAAGTTCATTTATATGTAACTTACAGTATAAGGTTACACATAATATTGACAAAGGATCCTAGCACGACCGTTTGGCTTTCTCTAAAACTTGAAACATATTTCCTGAAAAAAGCAGAAATGAGATGTTTGCACATTAAGATCATGGAGAGACTTGATTTAAGGGGAAAAAAGGAGTGAAGTAGACAAAAAAAAAAAAATTAAAAGTAACTAGCCATGTATACATGCAGCAAACATATTTTCGGCATGATTTTGTTAGGCATAGTTTGCATGTTCTAGATCAAGGATCACAATCTTGGTACTAGATACCATACTGGTACAATGTCAATATGTTTGATACAAGGGTTGGTTCAACATACCAAGACTCAGTATGCTTTCCATACTAAGACTTTGTTCAATACTGTATGGTACAATATGCCCAGTACAGAGTAGTCCGTATGCTGTGATGAAACTTATTCTAGAAAATGTCCAGCCGTATCCACATTTTGCATGATGTAAATCATGGCAGCATGCTAATCCAAAAAGTTCTAAGCACTGGTAAATATAAAAAGCAATTTTTGGTAGACATAAGCTCAGCTGGCACACAGGTGCTAAAAGAATATACCAGATTCCTGGACTGTATGGGATCGAACAGACAACAAAAGAAACAACAATCAACTCTTGCTCTGGAAAGTAGCACTTATTTATCCCTAGTTGAAAGGGAGAGCACCTAAGTCACTCTTGGTCATGTTCTGTAGGGCATAACAAATGTTTTTAAAGCAGTCTCTTCTCAAATTTGTGATGGCTTCCCTAATGGAGTAGTTCATATTTCTTGGGTGCCTTAAATGTTTTATAGAGCCATTGACAACAGCTTTTTAACGCTCCAAATAGGATCCAATCAACTATTGAGCTTCATGAGAAACCCAACTCACAATGGAGTAAAGACAAATACTACCTAATGGGATCCAATCACTAAAATGATATCACCAAACTATATAGGATACCCACAACAATACAGTTTGACAACCAACAGAATTAATTTAATGGCAGAGTACCAGCAATAACTAATGCAATACACATTGTACTAAATGTCACCAGATTTCCTTTGCATGGCTATGATGCCAAGAAGCTTCTGATCAACTTTCATAAAGTTCCATTTGAATTTAAAGTTATTCCAGATTTTTCTTGCTGGAATCTTTCACTTCTTGATCCCAAATACACAAACATGCAATACCAGATGTCATTTAAGAAAAAAAAAAATCAATGAATTGCCTTTTGGGTTCTTTATATATATATATATATATATCATCAGCTGTAATCAATTTCATTTGATTTTTGAAAATTCCTGTGTTTGTAAGAATGTGGAACTGTGAGACCAGAGAAAATTTAGATAATAATATAGCACCAATGCTACTGATGTCCACTCAGAGTTTTTTAGTTCCAAAGCTTCTCAATTTAGAGCTTTACTTTAAAATGTTAGAAACAAACACATGCAACAAGTACAGTTAACGGACATTAGGAAGAAGATGGTCTCCTTTTTTTTCTTTGTTGTAGCATGTCTCTTTACTAAGTTTCTTCTCATTTGACCTTTTAATACAGCATCATTACTTCTATTAAGATCCATAGAATTAGTAACTCAAAGAGAATATATGAGATTGTATCCAGGTATCACAGCTGTTGGCCCAGATGGCAACCGAAGAGGGAGGGGGGGTGAATTGGGTTCTTTAAAAATTTAACTCTTTAAAAACTATGTGCTGTGAAACAAATGAGATTGAGTGCAAGATAAATGCAAAGCATAAATGAAGAGATAGAGAAAGATAGAAAGACAAGGCACGGCAAACACAAGGATTTTATAGTGGTTCGGTGTATCTAACACCTACGTCCACTCCCAAGTATCACTTGGGTCCACACTATAATCCACTTGATTACAGTCGAGTTATTTTACAAGCTCACAACTCAAAACTTATTGTTTCCCCCGGGATCACAACGAACCCAGCTGGTTTTTCGGGCTCACCAGCACACAACCCAACCATAAGCTATCCTTACCTTGTACCGAGGTATATTACCTCCACTAATTCAATTCCCTGATTGAATCAGCAAACACAAATGAAAAATAGAGTTTAAAGTACAAAACAGCTCCTTTAAATGAGCAAATATGTAAATAAATAAGCAAGGTAAGAGAAGCCTGATTGAAGCTCTTTGAATGTATGCTTTTCTTCTTTTATTCTTTTCCTCTTCTCCTTTGAAAGATTGAATCAGGGCCTCAGCTCAGATTCTTCACTGAAATTTGTAGTTAAGAAGTTGAGGATTTGGGGCTTTTGCTTTCTTTCTTCTAACAATGGAAATCTTCTTGATTTGATCTTGAGAGGCTTGTGGATTTCTCTTTGAGCTTTCTGAGGTTGATGGATTTGAGCTTTGAGTCTTTCCTCTTGGATTTCTTCCTCAAGATTTTTCAGATTTTTCAGTCTGTTTTCCCCTTTTTTTTCAAACGAACGGTTCTCCCTTTTATAGATCTCTTAATCCAAGTTTAGGTAGAAAATCTAGCCGTTATGAGATACTTGGATACTTCTATACACAAAGAAAAATAGCCGTTAGAGGTTAGGTAAAAAAAATCTTACCGTTGGAGTTCGTTCTGACAAATGAAAATTCGTTCCTGACAGGTTGGAGTCGGCTCCAACTTTTCAGGTGTCGGCTCCAGATCGGGTATCCAAAAATAGCAAATAAAAAGTTGTTGAGGAGTCGGCTTCGAGAAAGTTAAGTGTCAGCTCGTCGCTTTCGGGAGTTGGCTCCGCAAACCAAAAGTGTCGGCTCCAGAAATGTCCATAAAAACATGCTCTCTGTTCTCAGGTTAGAGTTGGCTCCAGAAACTCAGGTGTCGGCTCCCGAACTTTTAGGTGTCGGCTCCCGAATTCTAGGTGTCGGCTCTGGAAACTGAAACAGAATACACTTCTCTTATCTCAGGTTGAAGTCGGCTCCGAAACTCTGGGTGTCGACTCCAGACCGTGCCAAAAATTCAGAAATCTTCTGATACGCCTTGGGGTCGGCTCCTAACTATTTGGGTGTCGACTCCAAGTTCTGAACTTTGAAAAATTCTTTTAAAATTTTGATTCAAAACTTATTTCTTTATTCCTTTTGATTGATTAAACATTTTTAATCCCTGAAACACTTTTAAATCTATCAGAAATATAGTGAATATACTCATGTCCTTTATTACAAAATCAATAATTGGGTCAATAATCTTCCCCTTTTTGATGATTATAAAAACATTGAGTATATGCATGATTTAAACAATAAGATTTTCAAATCAAATTTCTCAAATATTTAGTTCTCATAGGTAAGCTCGCCCTGAACGAAGTAGCTCCCCTTATGATACTCAATTTAATATCTATTCTTCCCTTTTAACAGTAAACTTTTAATGTTTGATTCCAATTAAACAATCATATCAAATTAAGTTAGCTAAGCTTCTTCCTTTCAATGCACATATGTCAATTACTTCTCCCTATATGCAATTAATTAAATACCAATTAATTAAGCTTGTTTGTTCCAATGCAAATACTAAATACTTCTCCCTCTTTATAACTTTCAATGCATATATGACTATCAATTACTTCTCCCCCTTTTTTGTAATCAACAAAAAGGTTAAGAAGTTTCAAATTAAATGACAAAATTAAGAGATGCTTCAAAGATCAAATGATATTCATTAAGTATCAAAAAAGTTCATTACACACTTCACAAAGTTAAGCATTATATCATATTACAAAAAGAAACTTCGTAACATCAAAATTTTGAACTAAACTAATCTTCATTACATCATATTTTAATAACATCAAAGAAACTTCATTACAAGATAATCAGAAATTAGTTCTAAGTAGTCTTTGCAATTCTTCTAATATTTTTTCCATTCTTCACTTTGAGTTTGAATAAATGCCTTTAGTCTTCTATCAACAAATGCACATGCAGTCACAATTTTATCTTGAAGCTCTGCATTGCATTTAGAATATGTCTCTGAATCTCCTCCAATATCTTTAAGTTATTCAAAAATATTCTTGAGATCATTCTTCAAAGATTCTGCGAAGGCTCCAAGTGTGGACTCAATTTTGCTAACTCTCTCATCCAAAGAATAGAGGGTCTCTCTCAGGTTCATAAATTTGCTATCTAGTTCAGATTTCATCTCTTCCTTGTGAGTGCTAAGCAATCCTTTAAGTTGTTCCAGCTGAACATCAGAAAAACCAACAGAAGGAACAGACACTGGTACAAATGCAGGATGGAAGTAGGTACCGATGGTGGTGATGATCTGCCAGGTTCTGGTGAAGGATGCCTCACTGAAGGACCTGCCTCAGAAGGTACAGTGGCTCCAATGTCAGCTGCTCTTTCATCCAGATTACCCTTTCTTTCCCATTTACCATTCACTTTCACAAATCCCATTCTATGCACAGTAGCCAGGCTGTAATAATCAGTGTGTCTAAGGTTCTTCAGAGGTTCAATCTCAGAGATGACAACACCTTGACTTCTAAATGCATGGTTAGGACCATCCCATAAGGCAATGAAGATCTCCTCTTGCCCTCGGCCTCAGCCATATACCATATCATCATTCCTGCTAAATTGACTGGCTGACTCGTCAAGATACTGTCCATCAACAATATGTCTCGCTCTGAGACATACTCAAAACGTCCAGTCTTGAAAATAGGATCCTACCACAAATGCTATGTAACAGTCTAAGTTCAAGTGACAATTGATTTGCCCAAATTTCCTTAAAATCAGTGAAATCTCTACCCAACATTCTCGATAATGCTCCTGCTTTGTCACTGTGACTAGTAGCAATCATCCCTACAACATGAATATCTAAAAGATTTCCTAAAATCTCGGAAGTGAGATGGATTCTCTTTCCTCTAACTATACTCACTAATCCGCCATCTCCCCTTGATAAATTGAAGTAAATTTCTTTAACTAGGGCTGGATATGTGGGAACATCCAAAGAATATACCTTATCCCAACCGAGCTCCTTGATTTGTTTACCAATTGCAAAACCCTCGGCTTCAAAGAAATCAAAATCTACCTTCCTTCCCATGGTTATGACTCGGCCAGCTAGGGTATCTATTTGTAGAGAGGAGGGGCTAGGATTGTCAGAGTGTGTTGAAGAAGAATCGTTGCTCGGAGTAGGTTCACGGACAGGACGCCGAGCCGTACGCTTCCTTGTAGTCACAGGAGCTTCAAAGATCGATCCCCTATGCTTAGGTGCCATAGGAATCTTAAGGAATGGTTGATTTGAGGAATATTTGATTTTGGGTGGTTTGGAGAGGTTTTTGAGAGGGTTTGAAGAAGAATGGGATGAGAAGGTGTCGACTCTGCCATAATATAATCAATTTGGGGCCATCAAGTGTTGACTCCCGCAAAGTCGGGTGTCGACTCCAAGTTGCTAACACTGTTAGCGCCCGAGCTGGAGCCGGCTCCGCTTAAGCCGGTGTCGGCTCCAAGGTCAGAGACTGAGAGCGACACAGACAAGGTATCGACTCCACAAATTAAGGTGTCGACTCCACTGACAGTTTCAGAGAAAATAAGTGAGTTCCAAACAACCAAAACTTGTCAAAATAAAATTAATAAATTTTTTTTAAAAAATCTTTGGAATGTGGAGAATCAATTTGCTCAAATGTCTAGATAAATTGTCCTTAAAATCATGAGAGAAATCTCAAGAAATTGATTGAATTCTAGATAATCATTCCTTAGGGGTTTCAAAATCATTTCAAAGGATCACAAATCCCTAATTCTCCTCTAAGATAACAAAATCTCTCTTCACTCAAAGGTTTTGTAAATATGTCAGCTAACTGTTCTTCAGTACTAACATAATCATAGCAAATTTCATTGTTAGCTACATGTTCTCTTATAAAATGATATCTAATTTCAATGTGCTTAGTTCTTGAATGTTGTATTGGATTCTTAGTTAAATTGATTGCGCTTGTATTATCACATCTAATAGGAGTTTTATCAAGTGTTATGCCATAATCTTCAAGTTGTCGCTTAATCCAAAGGATTTGAGCACAACAACTTCCAGCTGCAACATATTCTGCTTCAGCAGTAGATAATGCAACCGAATTTTGCTTTTTGCTAAACCAAGAGATTAAGTTACTTCCTAAAAATTGACATGCAGCACTTATACTTTTTCTATCTAGTTTACATCCAGTATAATCAGAGTCAGAATAAGCAATTAAATTCAGTGTTGAATCTCTAAAATACCATAATCCTACATTTTTGGTTCCACTTAGATATCTTAGTATTCTTTTTACAGCAATTAAATGAGATTCTTTAGGTTCTGATTGAAATCTAGCACATAAACAAACAACAAACATGATATCAGGTCTACTTGCAGTTAAGTAAAGTAGAGATCCGATCATACCTCTATAGTGTTTTTGATCAACTTTCTTACAATCTTCATCTTTATCCAATTTGCATGAAGGACTCATAGGTGTTCCAAGGGGTTTGATTGATTCCATTCCAAACTTCTTGAGAATTTTCTTTGTGTACTTTGTTTGGTTGATGAAAATCCATTCTTTGCTTTGCTTGATTTGAAGTCCTAGGAAGAAGTTAAGTTCTCCCATCATGCTCATCTCGAATTCACCCTGCATTAGCTTAGCAAATTCTTGACACAAAAGATTGTTAGTAGCACCGAATACAATATCATCTACATATATTTGTACTACTAATAAGTCTTTGTCTTTTCTTTTCAAAAATAGGGTTTTGTCTACATTTTCTCTAAAAAAATCATTTTCAATTAGAAATTTGCTTAACCTATCATACCAAGCTCTAGGTGCTTATTTTAAACCATATAGTGCTTTGTGTAATTTAAAAACATGATTTAAAAATTCATGATCTTCAAAACCAGCTAGTTGTTCCACGAAAACTTCCTCATTTATAAAACCACTTAAAAATGCACTTTTAACATCCATTTGAAATAGATTGATGTTCATATGACATGCAAATGCAAGTAGTAATCTAATTGCTTCTAATCTAGCTATAGGTGCAAAAGTTTCATCAAAATCAATTCCTTCTTCTTGATTATATCCTTTTGCAACTAATCTAGCTTTATTTCTAATTACTATGCCATTTTCATCCAATTTATTCCTAAATACCCATTTAGATCCTATAACTGAATGACCTTTGGGTCTATCAACTAAGGACCATACATTATTCCTAGTAAATTGATTTAATTCTTCTTGCATAGCTAGCATTCAATTACTATCTTTTTCAGCTTCTTCAATAGTTGTAGGCTCATTTGAGATACAAATGCAAGATGATTATTGATATTCCTCATAGATGATCTAGTTCTTACTCCTTGAGATGGATCACCTATAATCAATTCCTTTGGATGACCATAGGCATATCTCCAATCTCTAGGAAGATCTACCTCATTATGATTAGTATCAATAACATCAACCATAGGAGAATCATCATCTTTAGCTTCTTGTTCATGATCTAAAGATACTTCTATATTTAATTTTTCAATATCTCTTTCTAGTATATTTGTATCTTCCTTATCATCAATCTTTTCTGAACTTGATGCTAAAGACTCATCAAAAACTACATGAATAGATTTTTCTACAATTAAGTTCCTCTTGTTAAATACTCTAAAGGCTTCACTAGTTGTTGAATATCCTAAGAATATGCCTTCATCAGATTTTGCATCAAATTTTTCAAGATTATCTTTTCCATTATTATGAATAAAATATTTACAGCCAAATGCATGAAAATAACTAATGTTTGGTTTTCTATTATTCCATAATTCATAAGGAGTTTTCTTGAGAATTGGCTTAATTAGGGCTCTGTTAAGGATGTAACATGCCGTGTTTATAGCTTCCGCCCAAAAGTATTTTGGTTGGTTGCTTTCACATAGCATGGTATGTGCCATGTCTTCTAAAGTTCTATTCTTTCTTTCTATAACTTCATTTTGCTGTGGTGTTCTAGGTGCAAAAAAATTATGGTGAATGCCATATTCAATGCAGAAATTTTCAAATAAATGATTTTCAAATTTTGTGCCATGATCACTTCTAAGAGACACTATGGTGTTGTTTTTCTCATTGGTGACTTTCTTGGAGAATTTTAAAAATATTGAGAAAGTCTCATCCTTGTGAGCCAAAAAAATAATACCCAAGTGAATCTAGAATAATCATCTACTATTACAAGGCCATATTTCTTTCCTCCTAGACTAGTGGTTCTAGTAGGTCCAAAAAGGTCTATGTGAAGTAGCTCTAGTGGCCTAGAAGTGGAAACTATTTTTAGATTTGAAAGAGTTTCTAGTTTGTTTTCCAAATTGACATGCATCGCATATTTAGTTATTTTCAAAATCTAACTTTGGAAGTCCTTTAACTAAGTCCATTCTAATCAATTTTGAAATCAAGTGTGTGCTTGCATGACCTAATCTACGATGCCCATCCAATCTTATTTACATTAGCATTATCAGCAACTAAGCAATGATTACTAGTAGACAAATTGTCCAAATCAATTAAGTATACATTACCATTTCTATATCCAGTAAATATAATGCTATTGTTAATAGGATTAGAAACGGTGCAGATAGAAGCTTCAAATGAAACTTTGAAACCTTTATCGCACAATTGGCTAATACTAATTAAATTATGTTTTAAACCATCTACATAAAGAACATTTTCAATAAAAGTGGAGGGAGTTATCTGAATTTTATCAAATCCCATAATCTGGCCTTTACCATTGTCTCCAAATGTAACAACTCCTCCTTTTTATCTTCAAGGGTGATGAATCGCTCCTTGTCACCCGTCATGTGCCTTGAGCAGCCACTATCAAGATACCACTTTCGTTTTGATCTTTTGGCCGCAAGACACTCCTGCAAAAAGATCAAACTTTATGTTTAGGTACCCAAGCTTTCTTGGGTCCTTCATGGTTAGTAGCAACAAATATTGTTCCTTTCGGAACCCATATTTTCTTTCCTTTAATACTTAAGTTCTTGTTAATTTTTCTAAAATTGCATTCATAGGCTTTATGTCCTTTCTTGTTACAATAATAACATGAAACATCATTTTTATCTGTTCTTTTCTAAAGAAATTTTTAACATACTTTTGTTTCTTGTTAGGACTATAACCTAATCCAACTTTATCAAATATAGCTCTTTGATTACTCAATAGAAATTAAGTTTTTCAGAGCTATATGTAAATTTATCAACTATATTTTATATTTATCAACTTCTTTCTTTAAACTAACATTTTCATTAGAAATTGATTCTTTATCTTTTAACAAATTCTTATTTTCATATTTCAATTCCAACTTCATGAGTTAGTTTATCCTTTTCTTTGACAAGATTTAAATTATCATTTTACAAAAAATTGCTTTTCTTTTTCAGAATTTTAAAATCACTAACTAATTCATTAAATGCATCAAACAATTCATCAAAGGTAAAGTCATGAGTTTCGGTACATACCTCATCATCTTTTTTGCCATAAAGCAAATGTTTGCAACTTCCTTTTGTTCTTCCTCGGATGAGGATTCTTCGTTGTCGCTCCATGTTGCAACGTATGCCTTTTTCTTTTCTTGTACTCCTTTTTCAATTGAGGACAATCATATCTAAAGTGCCCCGGTTTCTTACATTCATAGCATATGAGGGGGTCTTTCTCTTTATCCTTATCCTTTTCTTTTTCTTTTTTACCTTCCACCTTTGTTCCAAATTTTTTCTTATGGAAGGGTCTCCTTCTTTGCATAAATCTTTTGAATTTCTTAGTAAGAAGTGCAGTCTCCTCATCATCATCATCTTCCTCATCACTGCTGCTCTTTTCAATTTCTGCAGCTTTGAGGGCAATTGTTTTCTTCTTCTTGACGTCTTCCTCTATATGTTGTTTCATGGTCAACTCATGAGTCATTAGTGATCTGAGTAGCTCCTCCAAAGGTAAGGTGTTGAGGTCCTTGGCTTCTTGGATTGCAGTCACCTTTGCTTCCCATGTCCTTGGAAGAGACCTAAAATTTCACGCACCAATTCAGAGTTAGTATAGGTCTTGCCAAGACTCTTTAACCCATTCACAATATCAGTAAATCTTGTATACATGCAAGTTATAGATTCAGTTTGTTCCATGCTAAACAATTCATACTTATGAACAAGAATATTAATCTTAGATTCTTTGACTTGATTAGTATCCTCATGGATAACTTCTAGCCTATCCCAAATTTCTTTTGCAGAAATACATGTAAAAATTCTATTAAACTCATTAGCATCTATAGCACAATATAAAACATTCATGGCTTTAGCATTGAGCTGAGCCATTTTCCTATCGTTCTCATTCCAATCCCTTTCGGGTTTAGAAACTATTGAACCATCTACTATGTGTGTGGGTGTGCTAGGTTCATTAGTGATTACACTCCAAAGCTCATAATCTAAAGCTTGAATAAAAATTCTCATTCTACCTTTCCAATAAGAATAATTAGAACCATTAAATAAAGGAGGTCTATTGGTAGAATGACCTTCAGCAAATGAAGATCCACCTTGAGCTGCCATTTGGATCTTTAACTCTTGATCGTTGGATCAAACAAGAAATGAGCACAAGCTCTTATACCAATTGTTGGCCCAGATGGCAACCCAAGAGGGAGGGGTGAATTGGGTTCTTTAAAAATTTAACTCTTTAAAAACTATGTGCTGTGAAACAAATGAGATTGAGTGCAAGATAAATGCAAAGCACAAATGAAGAGATAGAGAAAGATAGAAGACAAGGCACGACAAACATAAGGATTTTATAGTGGTTCGGTGTATCTAACACCTACGTCCAATCCCAAGTATCACTTGGGTCCACACTATAATCCACTTGATTACAGTCGAGTTATTTTACAAGCTCACAACTCAAAACTTGTTGTTTCCTCCGGGATCCCAACGAACCCAGCTGATTTTTTGGGCTCACCAGCACACAACCCAACCACAAGCTATCCTTAGCTTGTACCGAGGTATACTACCTCCACTAATTCAATCCCCTGATTGAATCAGCAAACACAAATGGAAAATAGAGTTTAGAGTACAAAACAGCTCTTTTAAATGAGCAAATATGTAAATAAATAAGCAAGGTAAGAGAAGCCTGATTGAAGCTCTTTGAATGTATGCTTTTCTTCTTTTCTTCTTTTCTCTTCTCCTTTGAAAGATTGAATCAGGGCCTCAGCTCATATTCTTCACTGAAATTTGCAGTTGAGAAGTTGAGGATTTGGAGCTTTTGCTTTCTTTCTTCTAACAATGGAAATCTTCTTGATTTGATCTTGAGAGGCTTGTGGATTTCTCTTTGAGCTTTCTGGGGTTGATGGATTTGAGCTTTGAGTCTTTCCTCTTGGATTTCTTTCTTAAGATTTTTTGGATTTTTCAGTCTGTTTTCCCCTTTTTTTTCAAACGGATGGTTCTCCCCTTTTTATAGATCTCTTAATCCAAGTTTTGGTAGAAAATCTAGCCGTTATGAGATACTTGGATACTTCTATACATAAAGAAAAATAGCCATTAGAGGTTAGGTAAAAAAAATCTTACCGTTGGAGTTCGTTCTGACAAATGAAAATTCGTTCCTGACAGGTTGGAGTCGGCTCCAACTTTTTATGTGTCGGCTCCAGATCGGGTATCCAAAAATAGCAAATAAAAAGTTGTTGAGGAGTCGGCTCCGAAAAGTTAAGTGTCAGCTCGTCGCTTTTGGGAGTCGTCTTTGCAAACCAAAAGTGTCGGCTCCAAAAATATCCATAAAAACATGCTCTCTGTTCTCATGTTAGAGTCTGCTCCAGAAACTCAGGTGTCGGCTCCCAAATTCTAGGTGTCGGCTCCGGAAACTGAAACAGAATACACTTCTCTGTATCTCAGGTTGGAGTCGGCTCCGAAACTCTGGGTGTCGACTCCAGACCGTGCCAAAAATTCAGAAATCTTCTGATACGCCTTGGGGTCGGCTCCTGACTATTTGGGTATCGACTCCAAGTTCTGAACTTTGAAAAATTCTTTTAAAATTTTGATTCAAAACTTATTTCTTTATTCCTTTTGATTGATTAAACATTTTTAATCCCTGAAACACTTATTAAATCTATCAGAAACATAGTGAATATACTCATGTCTTTATTAATTATCAAAATCAATAATTGGGTCAACAACAGCAGAAAAGTAACATTGTTAAAGGATAATGAAATAGGAAAGACGTAAAAGGTGTACATGATATGTCAGCACCTCTACTGCCAAGTCAACATGTAAATAACAAATGTGGGGCCTTATGGTGGTTTGAGAACCAACCAATTAGAGAAAATAATCAATTATTTGAAAGTTGTGCATTAAACTCGAAATGACATATACCTCTGAATAATAACAAAAAGAAATATAATATATATTTGGTTAAAACACAGAAAAAAAAGAGAGGTAAAAAGACCAAAAATCAGATGGAATTTTTTTGTAGTAAAGAAAGACTTTCATGGAGGCCTGTTCTAGTTAATTGATTGGTTTAAGAATATTTAAGACAAGATACCATTACCAAAAGGGATTCAAATAACTTCTCCCAAGGATTTGAGGACAAAATTCTGACAACATCAGGAAGTACAATGAAAAACAAACCATCCAGTTGATCCACGATGTTCCCAATTCTTAAGGTATCTTCCAGCTCGATGGCCTCCATCATGTAAGTCAGGTATTCACTGCAAAACATTATCATGAATCAAAAAAATGTATATTTTCTTACTTCTGCCATAAGTAGATTTATTTTCATTTTAACTGCATAGTAAAAATAAATCTAACAGGTCATCAGTATTAAAACTCATGTAATTTTTGCAATCTTTTCCAAAATCAAGAAAAGAAAGGTTTAAGGTTTTGGGTAAAACAAATCCATTTTAACAAGGCCAAGGCCTCCATAAAACCCTTACTGTTTTATAAGACTGATACAAACAATTAACTAGAATACGCAGCATGGTAATCGTATATTTTTTATGATAAACATTCTATAACTGCATTAATTTAATTAACAGCCACTTAACCATAAGATTATCCAAAAGAAATATTGTACGCACACATATATGTTCACAGTGAAAAGAACTAGTATATTTTATGAATTTTACTCATGTGTAATATTAATTTAAGCCTAAAACTGCCAAAATTGCATAAATAAAGAACCTGCATCAAACAAATACTTTAAAATATTGTTTAAATTTCTTTCATTTTCTTCTACCTTTTATCTTTTGAATTTTCCCAATATTTTTATGATCAAAAACCCAAAATCTAGAGCGAAATTGTCAAAATCACTGGAACTACCAAACTAAAACCCTAGGAGCCTAACCAAACTGAAACTGACTTTCAAATCCTCAAGACAAGTTTTCAATTTCAAGCTGCTAATCGCATTCCCCACTAATATGTTTGACTTGCTTGCAGTAGTCCCACTGAACTTGGAAAAGCAGCAGATTATAGATGGATCGACCAAAAAAGTCACCCTGCTCCATTGGATGAGCCATACCTTTTGTATCTATGGTACTTCTCCTGAGCTATCCTAAGACATCTAAGTGCATCCATCGGCTTCTCATTTGTATCTAGTCCATATCATTTTCTCCCAATCCACTCCCGGATGGTTTGAAAGTTGGATCTTCACAAAATTAAAAGAAAAGAATTTTGAATATTTTAGGAGACTAACATCTAAGAACCAGACCTTTTCTTTTCTCTATATTAATATTTATAACTAGAAATGCAAACGTTGCAAAAGTAGAAGTACCATTTGATGCAACATTTTATCAATAACATCCATGTAAAGTCTCCCAGGATCACAATTGGGCATCTGACTGGATGTGGCTTGAGCCAACTAAAATAACATGAACTGATGTCTGAGAGATGGTTAAGAATATATGAAAGACAGAGATGTCTAATATATGTTATAAGTACTGTTAGAATGAATAGACAGTAGGATATTCTGATTCTGAAAGAATAATCTGGACAATGCGAATTCTTCAATAAAAGTGAAACAGCAACTATTAATTATTGCAAAATGTTTTATATGTTTTAATGCAAAATGATTATATGAAGTGATAGATTGGAATACACAAAATAGAACTATAGAAGAATGGATTGAGTGTAAAATTAGGATTTTACACTCTTTATCCCTCTTTTTGCTCAAGGATTTTCTTAGTTTTCAAGAATTCTTTAAATCTTTTTCCAAATTATTATTTTTCCTTAGTGTAATATTCCAAATGATGCCATGTGATTGTAGTATAGAATTCACTTTCACTTGATATGGGTATCCCAAAACAGACATGTAGTATAAGTGGATTCATTTTTTTAATAAGCAAAACAAGATATCAATTTGTTTTCTCGAATGCTATTGTTACTAAAATTCAGATCTACATAGCCTTGAAACTTCCAAATTTATAATACATTTGCAATTGTTTAGGCCTCGCCTGCAAGATCCTTTTAAAATGTTCAATGAATTTTTTGGTTTTCTGAGTAGGATAACTGCTGCTCGACAACATATATCACATATGAATCTAGAAAATCCAACTATATGAGCATACCATGTCAGAGAAAATGCATCCAATATGACCATCTCCAAAAGAATGAAATTCCTCCCTTCTCATGGCCAATTACAGTCTGCATGAGATATTGGGGGGTCATGAACTGAATAAACTAGCATAACTAACAAATAAACTTCATAGCAGAACCAAAGGAAAATACATTGAACATTTGTTTCATACCAACAATGTGTATGAATTCACTTGTTCAAACTCATGCTAAAAAAGGGCATTACCAATATATTGCAACTAAACACAGCAACACATATTCTTAGCCTATCAGAACAATAGTCTCAAGACCGCTTAACTTCAGTAAATTGTGAAATGACACATCAAATGTCAAGTCCAGGAAACTCTTCATTGACATTTTGTTAATAATTAGAATAATATCGAAAGCATATGTTTGAAAACTACAGTAAACTATTTACAGACTTCGCGATTATAAAAAAGCAAAAGTTTGACAAAATCTGATGAAAATCATAATAGAGGTATACCATCCTACCAAAACCAGCCAACAATATGATAGTGTTTTATATTTGCATGATAGAAAATCACTCTTTGGCTCCATTGCAGACCATGGTGAGCATAATTCTGTAAGCAAGGCCCTCCTAGAGCACATATATCACCTTAGAAATGCACGGATATCTCCGTATCACGAAGGCCCTCACATTCTCCCTCCTAGTCTGACCAACAAATCCATCATTTGCAACATAGCATGTGGCAATCAAGGTACTAAATTCCAACATAACAGTAATTCCAGGAGGCAACCAATACCAAACAAGTTTTAAAAAGGATAAGATATTCGGTCTTCTAGTGATCTAAAAGAAATACAGTAAGATTAAATTCATGATGGCCGACGACTCCAGATATATAAAGTTTATGCTGATCAAGAAAACAATATCCAATAATTTATCTACATCATATTGGCGAGAACTTGACACCAATAAAATTGAGATAATGGACCTCCATCCGAATAATAGCAGATCATACACGATGCAAAGGGGAAAATAGGGTACAGAAGTATGTATGATTGCCGGCTCTCATGTGATTACAAAATAATTAAACAAAACTATTAATGCATTCCCCTCAGCGCAATTAAAGTAATTAACCCGTAAAGAAAATTTCGAGTGCACGGGTTAATTCAATTGCTCAAAACCCAAAATTAATCCGCATCACCAACAAGTTCCATGACATAGAATTATGATACAGACACTGCTTCAACTAAAACAGATTCAACAGAGAAGTTCACACCATGATGTTTTTGAAAAAAAAAAAAAATTTAATGGACGAGGGAGGGCAGAGATCTAACCGTCCAGATGTCGGCGGGGGACAAGGATGATGATGGAGAGGGAGCAAATTAGATAGCATGTTTATCAAATCTCCTCCAAATGATCTTAATTAATGGATTAAAACCATCCATCAAATGGTTTATTCAATTGCTCATGCGATGTCTACATGAATCTGTGGATTACGGACGCTAGTCATTTCATTTTTTTCTAAAATTGTACGGCTCTTAGCAGGCAGAGGATCTGAAGGTAATTGCAACAATATTTTGCTTCGTTTGTTGAGATAGTACTCATTTTGATGTGTCGGATGGCAATAGGGTATATGTTTAGTTAGAGTTATTCAAGGCCAAAGTACTATAGCGATTAGATTGGTTAGGACGGCAAAAATCGTTGTTTTATAATAATGATTGTGATGATAATATTGTTTGATTGTGCCTCTGTAATTGTTGAAAAGGTCAACTACATCCAGCAACTAATGCTCCAATTCCATGCCATTTAAGCTTTAAGCTTTCATGGACTTTAGATGTATGAGCCTTTTTTTTTTTGCGGGTAAAAGTGAGAGGAACCCATGCATAGTGTTAAAACAATCTTAGATTGTAATAATTATACAGGAAAGTGCAAGGGTATATGAGTATTTAGCTTCATATTGCCTATGTGCTGAAAATATTAATGAATATATATATATATATATATATATATATATATATATATATATATATATATAGGATCACAAAGCTTAAATAATCTTCTCTTGGCTAGTTTTTTTGAATGAAATCCTAAGTTGTGATAAATGATATCAAAGTGGATCTATCCGATAACATATATAAACTAATGGATACTACGGAGAAGCTCTATAATTTTATAATTGGATTTGATTGGATTGAATATGATTTCATGGTTTGACGAAGATGCTAGGATTTAAATGGAGAGACCTAGTGAAAGCTTATGTTGGTGAACTCAAAAATACCTTTTTGATATATTCTTTTTATGTGAGATTTGAATTGTAATAAAAAGATCATAAGTGAAAAAAATGTGCTAAGAAGTAAGGAAAAGAAAAGAAAAAGTTAATTGGAGGAGAATAAAGGTTAAGCTTTTAAACAACAATTATAAATAAGAAGGTAAAAAGTAAGAGAAAGAAAACAAAAAGGTTAACCAAAGAAAAATAAAGGTTAGGCATTAAACCAACATGAACAACAAGGTTACACCTTAGAAGTGGATAAAGTAAGGATTGATAAAGATATAGACTAAAAGATATGCTTTATGTTATGTCTTTATATTTTAATGAGAATTCATTTTGAGCAATGTGTGCCATTTACTATATAGGTGCATGTGTCTAGTATTTACAAAGAGTATTTGATCTAGTGTGTAGAGTACGGCTTACACACAGAAGACTAGATCATCGGTTCTTTTGGAATACAAGTTTATTGTTCACAGTTTTAGATGGAATTGGACACACCATCAGTAGAACTGTAGCACAAATTTTTAGTAGGTCTGTCTTGACTACGGGAATGGTTTATTCTAACTATTTGTGCTAGTACACTTTGTGTGTATTGAACAGGACCCAGTTGAGTTAATTATTTTATACTGACTTTATAAAATAATTTAAAACTCATGAATATTATGATTACTTATGCTCTTAATCCAAATTCTATTTCTAGACACGTGTATGTAGTGATTATTGCTTTGATTACACATAGAGTGAGATTCTATATGAGTCAATAAACTCAGTGGGTTCGGCAATAACATTATATATGGTGAATATTAATAGTTGAAGAAACCACGTCCTGATAAATTGGATTGATGATATCCTTGAGGAAGCTTATAAGTTTTGATTGTATCAAATCTTGCAAGTGGATTTTGAATCCGATACATCAAATAAGTTAAGTGGATAGGTCTCAAGGATAATAAAAGCTAATTAAATTATATTATCAATAATTAAATTTAATTGGTGAATATCTGTAATCTTAACAGGGAGATAATAAGTATTTAATATTAAAGGCTCAAAATATAAATTCGAATATGATTAGGAGTACAATTATAATTCTTTAGTGGAATAATTGTAATTTACGTAATTGAATCCTAACCCGGGGTAGGATTGGAAGATTTAATTACGTGGGAAGTCCTTTTCATATTTACCTATTGGTCCATGTTGTAGCCCTATAAATACCCTCTCAGTTGGTTGCTAGGGAGAACATTTTTTGGAGAAAGAAAAATAAGAAACCCTAGGACGGCCAAGAGATCCCACCATCTTGTGAGAGAAAGAAGGTATTTTCGGGAATACGTCGGAAGGCTAAAAGGTTGAGGTCGAGCAATCGAATCAAAGTGTTCCAAAGTTCAAATCTGAAGGTATGATCTTGTACTCATAGATTAGAACGGTAAAAGTTTTTTGTATTACTCATATATGCTATAGCTGTGATCTTGGGGGTATTCCGCGCGCCCAACAGTGGTATCAAGCCACGACTAATACTGTATATGAATAATACGGCCATGTTCTCCATTAATTGGTATATGCATGCGAAGGATAGATCGTGCTTGCTACTAACGTTGTTTTGTAGGTTTCTATCCTATTATTATGGTCACATGAATGTATGTATTTTGATTTAATATTACTTAGATCTGTTTTGTATACTCCGGTTTAAGAGGCGTAGGATCATTGTAATATTCATAGTATGTATGCTCCGATTTTTTGAGAGCTTTGTGATTGTAAATACGTAGCATGTGAACTCCTACATGGAGGCATAAGATTTATGTAATCTGGTGCGGCTCTAATGGAGGAAGAAGACCTCTGCAAAAAGCAGGATAGGATTCTGAGCAGAATCCGTTGCAGATAGGATTCTAAGGAGAATCCGTTGCAGATAGGATTCTAAGGAAAATCCATTGCATGATAGGATTCTAAGGAGAATCCATTGCAGATCAGATTCTAAGAGAATCCGTTGCAGATCATGATTCTAAAGAAAATCCAAAGCGCGAAGGGATCGGAAGGAGCTGATTTCGTTTAGGTTTTGGGGCGCTGCCCCAAACCCCACGGGGGGTGCTGCCCCCTCGACCCGCTGGGGGCGCTGCCCCAAACCGGGCAGGTCGATCCTCGCTGGGGGCCAGCCCTCAGACCCCCGTATGCGAAGCGGCAAATCATCGAGCAAAGTAGCAATCATGGTACAACGGGGATCTTCATCTGCGTGGAGAATTTTGACTATAATAACAGGGATTTTATTTATCTTGTTTATATTGGTTATGTTGCATACTTGATTGTTTATCCTTTTGTCCTTATGTCTATAACTAGGAGAATATGGTTAATTGGATAATCACTTGCTGTTTGTGTTTTGATATATATTCGAAATTTCAAGACTAGTGTGAACATGGGCAACTAGAGAGTAAAATTTATTCCCAATTTAATTTAAATTTTTTAAATTTAAGGGAATTAAGAGTTTTATTTGTTGCATATATGTATATCGATCACTACTATGGGATTTTGAATTTATAAGATAATCAAACATAAGTTTTAAACCCCTCAAAAATATTGTTTAAATAACTAAGTGGGAGAGGGAATTAATCACATTTAAATCTCATGGTCCCATCACTTGTTTATTGGTGAGGTAGTTAATTTCATGTGTTGGCATTAGTGCTTTCCTCCCCATAGGATAAATTGATTGCCAGCTCACCAAGAATAATCCCTAGTAATTGTTAATGTTGGATTACCTCTTCATCTGAGGGATCCACCATGGGATAATGGATCTAGGATTGAGTGATGGTATACACTTAGGTATAAATATTAGTATCCTCCCATCGGAGTCACTACAAATATTTATATGACCAAATCTAGCCAGCTAACTAATTTTATTTGGTATGTTACCTTTTACCTAGATAGTAAAATTAATAGGTTTTATCTGTCTAGATAAATGATGAGTAGTAGACGTCCTCCCATCGAGGCATACTATTCAAAATGTACTAGGCTGCTGTAAATTCTTTTATTTTGTAGTGGTTGAGGGGCCCTACTTATAATTTGAATTTAAAGTTTATTGCTCATTATATCTTATTTGATGTATGAATGATTCTCAGGATTAAAATGTCTTCTTTCAATCCACTTGCTGTGATACTCAAAGAAAACAAATTGACTGGTCCTAATTACATTGATTGGAAAAGAAACTGGATATAGTGCTAACTGCAGAAGGGTACAAGTATGTGCTCACTCAGGTCTGTCCCGCAGAGCCCAGTGAAGGGGCTTCAGATGAGGAGTCCCAAGCTTACCGGAAGTGGATTAAGGCTGATGAGATGGTGCGGTGTTACATGTTGGCATCTATGTCAAATGTTCTGCAACATCAGCATCAATCTATGTCCTCTGCCTATAACATGATGTTGAACCTCAAAGAAATGTTTGGGGATCAGAGTCGTGCGGCTAGGCAGACTGCGATGAAAGAACTGATGAACACTAATATGGCTGAAGGAACTCCTGTCAGGGATCATGTTCTAAAGATGATTAGTCTTCTGAATGAACTGGAGATCCTTGGAGCGGAGATGGATGGGGAAACCAGGTTGATATCATTCTCCAGTCCCTACCTGCTTCTTTTAAGCAGTTCTGCCTAAATTATACTATGAACAAAATGAATTTTTCACTGGCAGAGCTACTTAAAGAACTTCAGGTAGCAGAGAGTTTCATTAAGAAGCATGCAGTTGCTATGGTTACTGAAAAAGGTTCTTCTTCGAAGTCTCATGATAAGAAGAAGAAAAAGGTTCAGAAAAAGAAACAGCATCAGGCCCCACAGCCCAATGGGGAAATAAAAAAGAAGGAAAGTGCTTCGTCTGCAAGCAGCCAGGTCACTGGAAGCAGCAATGTCCAGTTTGGCTTGCCAGGAAACAAGGCTAGAGGTATATCTCATTCACTTGTAGTTGAAACTTGTTTAGTGGTGTTATCTACCAGTGGCTGGTGTGTAGATACGGGAGCCACTAATCATGTTTGCAATTCTTTGCAGGGGTTCCAGCAGACCCGGCAGCTAAGTGATGGAGAGATTTACATATTTCTGGAGATGGCACGAGAGTGTCAGTAGTTGCAGTGGAGATTTTAGCTTTTCTTTTAGTAGAAATAGAATTTTAATATTAAAGGACTGTTTTTTTGTACCTTCAATTAGAAGGAATTTAATTTCAGTTTCTAAGTTAGTTGATGATGGATATTCAGTTTATTTTAATGACTCCGTTGTTATTAAGAAAAATAAATTTTATCTGTTCTGGTACATTGGTGGATGGTCTTTATATTATTAATCATGTTTCTCCTACTGTGCAACTAAATGAAGTGAATAACTATAATAGACCATGTAAGAGAAAACATCCTTCTGAAATGAATCAAACTTATCTTTGGCACTTGCGCCTAGGTCATATAAATCTAAGACGGATTTCTAGACTGGTTCAAGATGGACCATTAGGTTCATTGGAAGTAGAGGCACTACCGGTCTGTGAATCTTGCTTAGAAGGAAAAATGACCAAGCGCCATTCTCGGCCAAAGGCAATAGAGCTAAGGAGATATTAGAATTGGTTCACTCTGATTTGTGTGGCCCAATGAACATCCAGGCTAGAGGTGGTTTTGAGTACTTTGTCACTTTTATTGATGATTACTCAAGATATGGGTATATTTATCTGATGCGCCGTAAGTCTGAATGCTTTGAAAAATTTAAAATTTTTAAGGCAGAAATGGAGAACCGTCATGGTAAAAATATCAAGACACTACGATCCGATCGTGGTGGCGAGTACCTCTTAGGGAGTTCACAGATTACTTATTAGATGCTGGGATTGAATCCCAGTTATCTGCACCTAGCACGCCACAGCAGAATGGTGTAGCTGAAAGAAGGAATAGGACTCTTATGGATATGGTTAGATCTATGATGAGTTATTCAGACTTACCTATTTCGTTTTGGGGATATGCATTAGAGACAGCTGCATATATTCTTAACTTGGTACCATCTAAGTCAGTACCTAAGACACCCACAGAACTGTGGACTGGGCGCAAGCCTAGTCTAAGACATGTTCGGGTTTGGGGTTGTCCAGCACATGTACTAAAAGGCAAACCAGATAAGTTGGAATCAAGGACAGATGTATGCTTCTTTGTTGGATATCCTAAAGGAACAAAAGGTGGTTTATTTTATTGTCCTAAGGATCAGAAGGTCATTGTTAGCACCAATGCCCGATTCTTGAGGAGGACTATATTATAGACCACAAACCCAGAAGTAAAATTGCTCTAGAAGAGTTGAGAGGCGATAAAACTAGACTGGCTCCTTTAATACCAATAGTACAAGCAGAAACACCACAAGAAAGTGGGTTCCCAAACTTCCCATTAACTATTCGTAGTGGGAGAAGTATAGTAACACGAACTGACCCTGAACTGGTACAAAAGGATACCATTAATGCACCAGTTTCAGAACCAGTGCAGGTTGATGGAGCACAAGGATCAGAGTCAGATCGTATTACTACAAGCACATACAATCAGGTTGTGCCTCGTCGTAGTGGGAGGGTTGTAAATCCACCTAAACGGTATATGTTCCTTGGAGAGTCATATGACAGAATCTCTGATGAACTGGATACTGAACCCAGTAGCTACAATGAAGCATTACAGGATAAAGATGCAACTCTTTGGCAAAATGCTATGAAATCAGAGATAGAGTCTATGCACTTTAATCAGGTCTGGGATCTTGTAGAACCACCCGAGGAGTAAAACCCATCGGATGCAAGTGGATCTATAAGAAGAAGAGAGGAGCAGACGGGAAGGTGGAAACCTTCAAGGCTAGGCTAGTTGCAAAAGGTTTTACTCAGAAAGAAGGGATCGACTATGAGGAAACCTTTTCACCAGTAGCTATGCTTAAGTCTATCCGGATTCTCTTATCCATTGCAGCTCATTTCGATTACGAAGTTTGGCAAATGGATGTCAAGACAGCTTTCCTTAATGGAAATCTTGACGAGTGCATTTACATGATGCAACCAGACGGTTTTATAGTAAAAGGCCAGGAGCACTTGGTGTGCAAGCTTAAGAGGTCCATTTATGGACTTAAGCAGGCATCTAGATCTTGGAATACTCGTTTTGATCAAGCTATTAAATCTTATGGTTTTGATCAAAGTCCTGACGAGTCATGTGTGTACAAGAAGCGTGATGGAAAAACTTTGGTGTTTCTGGTGCTATATGTGGATGACATCTTACTTATTGGAAACGATATGGGAGTGTTATCTTCGGTCAAGGTATGGTTATCTGGACAATTTGATATGAAGGACTTGGGAGAAGCAAGTCACATCCTAGGGATCAAGCTTTTGCGAGATCGCAAGCAAAGGATGATATGCTTATCTCAAGCCACTTATATCGATAAAATTCTCACCCGTTTTGGTATGCATAATTCCAAGAAAGGATTTCTTCCTTTCAGGCATGGAATTTCTCTATCTAAGGATCAGTGTCCTAAGACACCTGAAGAGATAGAAAGTATGAAGGCAGTTCCTTATGCTTCTGCAGTAGGAAGCCTAATGTATGCTATGCTATGTACTAGACCTGATATCTGTTTTGCCGTAGGCATGGTTAGCAGATTTCAGTCTAACCCTGGGCGAGAACATTGGACTGCAGTAAAACATATAATTAAGTACCTGAAAAGGACTAAAGATTATATGTTAGTTTACCAAGCAGATAGTCTTATGCCTATAGGATATACAATTCGGACTTCCAATCAGATATGAATCTAGGAAATCAACCTCGGGATATGTGTTCACTTTGGGTGGTGGAGCATTAGTTGGAGAAGTGTGAAGCAAACTTGTGTTGCTGACTCTACCATGGAAGCTGAGTATGTGGCTGCATCTGAGGCTGCAAAAGAGGCTGTTTGGCTTAGAAACTTTCTTTTGGATCTTAGTGTGATACCTTCAGTGCAATTACCTATTACACTTTATTGTGATAATAGTGGGGCAGTTGCTAATTCGAAGGAACCCAGGACCCATAAGAAATCTAAACACATTGAGCGTAAGTATCACCTGATACGTGACATCGTGCAAAGAGGTGACGTGCTGGTGACCAAGGTTACATCTGAGGACAACCTGGCAGACCCTTTTACAAAGAGTTTAACTTCAAAAGTTTTTGATAGACATGTAGAGGGCATGGGAGTTAGATGTGTACAAGCATTGCTTTGAGTCTAAGTGGGAGATTGATAGAGATATAGACTAAAAGATATGCTTTATGTTATGTCTTTATATTTTAATGAGAATTCATTTTGAGCAATGTGTGCCATTTACTATATATGTGCATGTGTCTAGTATTTACAAAGAGTATTTGATCTAGTGTGTAGAGTACGGCTTACACACAGAAGACTAGATCATCGGTTCTTTTGGAATACAAGTTTATTGTTCACAGTTTTAGATGGAATTGGACACACCATCAGTAGAACTGTAGCACAAATTTTTAGTAGGTCTGTCTTGACTACGGGGAATGGTTTATTCTAACTATTTGTGCGAGTACACTTTGTGTGTATTGAACAGGACCCAGTTGAGTTAATTATTTTATACTGACTTTATAAAATAATTTAAAACTCATGAATATTATGATTACTTATGCTCTTAATCCGAATTCTATTTCTAGACACGTGTATGTAGTGATTATTGCTTTGATTACACATAGAGTGAGATTCTATATGAGTCAATAAACTCAGTGGGTTCGGCAATAACATTATATATATGGTGAATATTAATAGTTGAAGGAAACACGTCCTGATAATTGGATTGATGATATCCCCTTGAGGAAGCTTATAAGTTTTGATTGTATCAAATCTTGCAAGTGGATTTTGAATCCGATACATCAAATAAGTTAAGTGGATAGGTCTCAAGGATAATAAAAGCCAATTAAATTATATTGTCAGTAATTAAATTTAATTGGTGGATATCTGTAATCTTAACGTGGGGAGATAATAAGTATTTAATATTAAAGGCTCGAAAATATAAATTCGAATATGATTAGGAGTACAATTATAATTCTTTAGTGGAATGAATTATAATTTACGTAATTGAATCCTAACCCGGGGTAGGATTGGGAGATTTAATTACGTGGGAAGTCCTTTTCATATTTGCCTATTGTCCCTGTTGTAGCCCTATAAATACCCTCTCAGTTGGTTGCTAGGGAGAACATTTTTTGGAGAAAGAAAAATAAGAAACCCTAGGACGGCCAAGAGATCCCACCATCTTGTGAGAGAAAGAAGGTATTTTCGGGAATACGTCGGAAGGCTAAAAGGTTGAGGTCGAGCAATCGAATCAAAGTGTTCCAAAGTTCAAATCTGAAGGTATGATCTTGTACTCATAGATTAGAATGGTAAAAGTTTTTTGTATTACTCATATACGCTATAGCCGTGATCTTGGGGGTATTCCGCGTTCCCCAACAGTGACATGATGAATGTTATAACTTGATAAAAGCATATAGTAAGCGAGGATGTGATGTCAACATTTAAGTTTGCAAAATGGATTAGGTTCTGCTTGCAAACTATGCCCTATTGCCCAACCAGATGGAGTGGATATTACACTGTAAGGATATTAAAAAAAATGAATTCAGTTGCTTAAAGTGATTGTATAACTACAACTTGCTTGACATTTAAATGTCAAATCATGGTTTAAAGACTCTTTAACTTGACTTTTTTTTTAAGAGAAAAGCGAAAGAAAAAGAGACACCCTTGCAAAATTGATTAATCTAAGTTATATTACAAGGAAGTAGAATTAAGAATAGCAGACAAGTTATTATAAGCTTGAAAATCGGATTCCCACCCATTTCTTAAGGCAAAAGTCCATAAGCTAAAGCTTACCAAAATCTTGTAAAAAATTGCTTATTGTGGTGCTTTTTTCTTCAAGAAAATTCTAGTATTTCTCTCTCTTCGTACCAACCACATGAAGACCATGGCTAACTAATCCCATATTAATCTTTTACTGGCCAGTACCTCCTTCCTCCAATAAAATTAAAGTTTATTAATACTAAAAGGCAAAATTTTGTCTACATACTATTTGCCAGGTGTCTCAATAGTGACCTTGAGAACATATAGCTAATGAATAGGTGATCTAAGGTATTCCGACATAGTATGCATCTAGCACTCATTGGCCATCTTTTTTTTTGTTAGAACTTTATTAATTTGTAGCTCATCGTAAAGTGCAATCTAAAGGAAGACCTTGATTTTTTTCAAGACAATTTTCCATATTGCCTTGTTATAGGGATATTTTTCCCTATAGTAATTAAGAAATATGTAAGGAGAATTAACTGGAACCTACCATCTCTACTAGCTTCCAAATTGATAAATTTGTCTTAGGCATTAGGGAGGAGGAGGTCAGCATACTTGAAGTTCTTGCAATTATAGATTCTCTAAGGCTGTAATTGAACCATAAACTCAAACTCGTCACATATTTCTCTGTAGCTCCATATTAGTGCTACTGAACAATTCTTCTTACCGCCTCTCTCGTATAGCTCTTTGAAGAAGGATGAGAGTGGTATAGGTGCTACGCAAATGTCCTCTTAAAACCTAATATTCCTTTTATTTCAATCTAAAGGTTGTGTAGTTCTAGATGCCATGCAATTTTAGGTGCCATTCAGTTCTCTACAAATGTCTCTCCAAACTTAAGAAGTCTTCTAAAACCTATACCTTCTCTACATGATGAAATGATATCTCCAATAGTAGTAAGCCTAGTTATTAGTTTAGTCCAATAACTACTCTTTCTTTTTTGGCTATTTAAATACTTTATGCACATTTTACTAGAAACATTGTGTTCATGCAATTTAAATTCCCGAATGCTTAAGCTACTATATCTTTTACCTTAGTAGACCATTTTCTATTTAACTAGACAATTGGGGATCGTGTCTCCTTTCCTTTTAAAAGAAAGCTTTCCTTAATCTATCAATCTTGTAGGATAACCACATTGATAAATAGAGCATAGCCATCATGTAGGATGGTAGAACAATAAGAATTAAGTTGATTAGATATATTTTACCTATGTTCTTCTATGAGATAAATCTTCTTTCTATTCTCTTTATGAGAGGCTGCTAGTACTATTTTGATAATCTTTGATCATTTAATGGAAGCCCTAAATGCATGAATGAAAGACTCCCTCTTTTCTAGTTCAATAGTGTGGTGAGCAATCTCCTCATCAACATTCAAGTTGATCATTAAGTTGTGGAAGTTAATCTTAAATCTTGATATATTATCAAATGCCGGAAGGATTACTTTGACTATTATAGGGCTCTTCATTTCCGCTGCACAAAGTAGTAAGAAGTTATTTGCAAAATCTAAGTTCCTAGTGTTACAAAAACATAGAGTATTCTTAATGCTTCTAGCCAACCCGACCTAGCCTCCTCACTTTAGCAATTTGATGAGAACATCTGCAATTATACTAAATGGCCCTGGAGAGAGAGGATCACCTTGATGAAGCCCATGCTTGCACTTGATCCATCTGCTTGGAATTAGAAATCCATTAACTATCACTTCTACAAATGCCAATTTGAGTAAGGAGAAGATTTAATCAGTCTATTAGGTTGAAAATCCTTTGGTCACCAACACTTCTGTAAAAAATGCCCAATTAATCTTGTCAAATGCATTCTCAAAATTAAGCTTGCAAAATGCCCTTAGCCTATAAGATCTTCCACAATAATTCAGTATCTCATGAGCAGTGAGGTAATTCTCAACAATTGATCTACCTTTAATAATTGTTGATTGAGCTCATGAAAAAAAGTAACAAATTGGTTGCCTAGATGCTAGTATTTTAGAAATCATTTTGTAGATATTGTTAGCGAGGTTGATAGGCTAAAGATCCTTCGTAGAAAGAGGGATGACAATAACATTGGTTAAATTTAATCTTGACATGTCCGGAACGCCCCCATGGAAATCTCTACAAAATTTATCTACGAGCTAGGCAGATAACTAGAAGGGAATAACATGGAAGCTATCATATGATGAACCTCTTGACCCTTTCCTAGCATCCAGCATAACTCTTTAATTCTTAGCATCCAGAGAATGCCACCAATCAACAAATGCAAAATTTTGTTATCTATCTTTTTGACATGTCGCATACTCTTGTAGAATCAAAATTGTAGATTCTTGAAACAACAAAATAAGTAAACAAGTAGCAATCAAAAGCGATTTTATCAGACAGTCCTAGTTTACTTGGTTATCTTTTCTCTATTGGAAGAGATCTATGATTTGAACCATACCCAAGCTTTGTTTTGTATATATGCTTTGAAAACTCATTAACATGTAATGTTGGCATGCTCTTGTGGAGTTAATATTCTAGATTCTTAAACAATTAGAGACTCACGGAGATATATAAAATCAAGGAGCACTTGAGAGGTGAAACATTGTAATTAACCTCTATTTAAGTAAGTGCCACTCTTTGTACATGAGAGAGAGGTTCAGGCGCAAACCATAGTAGTTGATAGATAAAAAGTAATTTAGAAGAAATGCAGAGAAGATAAAATTGAGAGGAGATGCAGTAAATGAGGAGATTTTTTTTAATTCCACTAAAAATAGCCTTTTTTGTGGCAAGAAACATCATCAACACAACTAGAAGTCGAAAACTAAAATCCTAAAAACTAGGCTCCATGATCGACATATTCTGCACTAGTAACAAATAAACAAACCAGTTCCTAAATAATAGGACACGATAAGACTTATTCAAAAATGAAAAATAACAACTGGATTAGGATTAACAACCAACATCCCCCCCCCCCCCCCCCCCTTAATCCTGATCCGAAAGAGTAGTCATTCCAAGCATGCCCCTTAATTTGACAAAAGTTTCAAACTTCAAGGGTTTAGTGAGGATGTCAGCTACTTGGTCTTCTGATTTGCAGTAAACCAACTTAATTGTTTTCTTGCCAACTTGATCTCTCAAAAAATGATATCGGATGTCGATGTATTTGCTTCTTCCATGTGTAACATGATTTTTTGCCAAATCTATTGCAGAGATATTGTCAACAAAAATCTTTATTGGTTCCTTCATTGGAGCATGAATCTGGTTCATTAAATTTTGTAACCAGATTGCCTGACATGCACTTGATACTGCAGCAGCATACTCTGCTTCACAGGTTGATAGAGCAATAATAGATTGCTTCTTTGATGACCAAGAGAAAGTTGTAGCACCAAAATTGAAACAATATCCAGAAGTGCTTTTCTGATCATTTAGATCTCCAGCCCAATCACAATCTGAGTAGCCTACAAGAGCACAATTGTTTGTTGAAGAATAAAATAAACCATAATTAAGAGTGCCTTTTATGTACCTCATGATTCTCTTGGCTACTTGCATATGAGAATGATGGGGATTTTTCAAAAACCTGCTAGTTAAGCCAACACCATAAGAAATGTTCGGCCTTATGCATGTGAGATATCTTAAACTTCCAACAATTTGTTTGAAATATGTTGAATCAACTAGTGCTCCTTCTCCATTCTTTGACAATCTTGTACCAACTTCCACATGCATTTTTACACAATTACAATCTTGCATAAGGAACTTCTTCAAAAGTTCAGTAGCATACTTCTTTTGGCAAATAAAAATCTCATCTTCTCTTTGAACCACTTCGATGCCCAAAAAATATGACATGAGACCAAGATCAGTCATTTTAAACTTACCCATCATGGACTTCTTAAAATCTTTAATTGTTGTGGGATTATTGCCTGTGAATATTAGATCATCAACATAAAGACACAACAGTAATATATCACCAGAATCATTAACCTTCACATATAAGGCATGTTCTGAGGGGCACTTCTCGAAACCAGTCTGAAGGAAGAAAGAATCAACACATTTATTCCATGCTCATGGGGCTTGTTTAAGGCTATATAATGCTTTCTTCAACCTGTACACCTTGTCTTTACTTCCCTGTTTCATAAATCTAGGAGGTTGCTTGACACATACCTCTTCTTCAAGTGGACCATTTAGAAAAGCTGACTTTACATCCATTTGATGAATTTTCCATTGATTTTGTGCAGCTAAGGCAATCATAAGTCGGATGGTCTCTATTCGAGCAACCGGAGAGAAAACTTCTTGATAGTCATAGCCGGGCCTCTGCTTGAATCCCTTTGCCACTAACCTTGCTTTATTCCTTTCTATCTCGCCATTTGACTTTAGTTTTGTCTTGAAAACCCACTTGACATCAATTGCTTTGTGACCTTGTGGAATATCAGTGAGCTCCCTATTGGGAATTGTATCCTAAAGCCAATCATTTGATGATTATGCTAATGTAAATTGTATATAAATTGATATATTAATAAAAGTTATTTGGCAGTTTATTCATTACAAGAACATCTTCTTAAAACTCCTAATAGTAATGAAGCCCTCACGATCTTCCTTCACGATAAAGGAGGATTTATCTTTGAAGGTCCTTAAAAGAATTTGCGACCAAACAGGGCCATAGTACTATCAATTATAGGACGTTGTATATCATATTTGTTGGTTATCCTCTTAACCAAGGAGTGTAGAGACACTGGTATGACATACAGGTGAAAGTGTAGGAGTACATTTCGCCGAACGTGACTCATTTCCGGATACTCTACTGTCAAGAGTTAATCCGAGAAGATATAGGTATAAGTATCCTTCAGACCTGAAGATCACAACCAGTGCTTACAAGCAACTCATTGTACTTAGGTGCCGGACCACCTGGATTTCTAATCCAGCTACGAAAGGTTACTGGGTGCAGTCAAGTACTTGTGGTAGTCAGTTGTGGATCAAGATAAAATTTGACCTATCCCGTTAAAAGGAGAAATGCTTGTGTTTCAATTTAGCAAGACCTTGGCCAAGGCACTTCATGTGAAAGTCACATGATCACTAAAATTGAAATCACTTTATGGATTTGCTGTTTAGAGTTGACAGGCTCTTAAGCCATCCTTAGCATTTGTGGTCAAGAGGATGAATTATACGGTAACTGTTTCTTAGGGTTCTTGGAGTTTGCTCGGCAACTCTTCGACCTATCCGGATGTCGGGTTCCATTGCTAGATGGGCACATCGATTAGTATAGAAAGTTGTTTCTATGCTACCAGCTTGGTTCGAACCTAGAGAGTCACACGCATAGAAGTTTCCTAGGATGATCTATTTGCTGATCAACGATTGAGAATCGTATATGATTTAATTAATCAATTTGATTGATTGAATTATCTCAATTGGGTTAAGTACAAGTGAATAAGATTCAATTTGGTTTAAGTCTATTAGAAGGACTAGTCAATTTCAAATATTGATTTGAAATTAGACTTGATTTGGATTTAAATAGATTCAGGACTAGCCAAATTTGATTTGGGCTAGGACCATGATCTATGTGGGTTCAGTTCAATAAATTTAGATCAGATTAAACCATCACCTGAACCAAACCTCTCGCATAAGGATCTCACATGATGAGATGGCTGAAATCTCATCTCATGAGAGATTAAATTCTTATATAGAATTTAATGCTGACATTAATCTTCTCCCGTTGGAATTCTAAGTGTTAGAATTCATGTACCTCTTTGAATTAGCCAAACACTGCGACTCTTTGGTTTTCATCGAACGTCAGAATTAGCCAAACATTGCGACTCTTTGGTTTTCACCGAACGTCGGAATTAACCAAGCGCCATGCCTCTTTGGTTCGGCGTCTCTTTGCTTTTTACCGAACGGCAGAATTCTAAATGTTAGAATTCAATGGGCTGGCTAGAATGAGACTATAAATAGAGGACATCCCTCACCAGATTACATAGAACAACAACACATGATATGTCATGTATTGAAATTCTAAAAGGTTAGAATAGAAAATCCTGATGATTCTGGTATTAGCGGAAGCGTGGTGGATCTTGGAGGAAGATTCAAGTGGAAGGATTCAAGATCAGCAAAGTTATTTTTCCGCAAGCTAGCACTCCCGAAAATCCGATCATTCGGGGCTTCGCGTGGACGATACTAGAGGCCGGGTGATTGAATGCCTACAGAGCATAAAAGGATTTACCAACTGCTCTTAAGGTAAGTGATATGATCCCTAGATCTTAAGGCATGATTCAAGGCAAGAAGTACGACTTCTTACCTTGAGGATCAAGATATGATCTAAATGATTTTATTTATATGCATATTTTAGATCAAGCAATCCTATATATAAGGAAAAGATATGATCTTAATGCATATTAGATAGATTAATATGTAATCTTTTAGTTTCTGCATTGATAATAGTTATCAAATATTAAAAATATGCATGCCTCGGAGTTTATTTCTCCCTACGCTCCCACGTATGGTTCCTTTCAATTGCCTTGATCTCCTCATTCATAGCATGCACCCATTTGGGATCCTTTATTGCCTCCTCAAATATCAGTGGTTCACTATCTGCAAAGAAAGCCAAGTGTACCAATTCTCCATCATTATCAACTTCATCATTAAGAGTTATCTCATAATCTTGCAAGTGTACTGGCGGTTGGCGTTGACGCTGTGGTCTTTCAGATTCTGTCAAAGTTTGTGATGAAAAAGTTTCTCGAGCAGAGCTTGAAGAAGCTCCTTTGTGTGTGGTGTGAACTTCAGCTACTTCTTCAAGAACAAGATTTCAAGACCTTCATGGGTATCAGCATCCTATTTCCAAGCTTCATCTTCAGCAAATGTTACATCTCGGCTGACAATCACCTTTTTTGACTATGGATTGAACAACTTGTACCCACCATGCTTGTAGCCAATAAAAATAGTCTTCTTTGCTCGATCATCTAACTTTGTCCTTGTCTCTGCTGGAACATGAGCATAAGCAACAGACCCAAATACCTTAAGATGTTTCACACTCGGCTTGAAACTGCTCCAAGCTTCTACAAGGGTTATGTTTTGGACACTCGTTGTTGGAGATCTATTCATTAAATACATAGAACATGAAACGGCTTCACCCTAGAATGAATTTGGCATACCTTTTTCCTTCAGCAAGCTCCTTGTCATGTCCATGATGGTTCTATTTTTCCATTCAGCAACTCCATTATGCTGTGGAGTGTAGGGAAAAGTGACTTCATGCTTTATTCCCTGTTCTTCACAATATTTGTTAAATTCATTGGAAGTATATTCACCTCCACCATCAGTTCGCAACACCTTGATAAGATGACCACTTTGCTTTTCAGCATGTGCCTTGTATTTCTTAAAGCAATCAAAAACTTCAAATTTCTTTTGCAAAAAATAGACCCAAATCTTTCGAGTAAAATCATCAATGAAGGTGAGAAATACTTATTTTTGCCATTTGATATCGTATTCATTAGGCCACACACATCAGAATGAACTAGCTCAAGTGGTTGAGTTGCTCGCTGTTGTTGTCTTGCTGCGAAAGGCATTCTGTGATGCTTCCCAAGAGTGCAGGCTTCACACAACTGGTCAGGTTTATGTATACTGGGCAAGCCTTTTACCATCTTTTCTTCACTACAAGAGATTTTAAATATTGCGACGCCCAAATGCGTCGCAATTGCATCGCTAAACATGATATTGCGACGCAATAGCGACGCAACGAGGGCGTCGCTCAACTGTCCGTCGCAATACCCTTTTGTCGCAATTGCGTCGCAATTTTGTGACTCTCTGCGACGCTCTTGCGACGCCACATTGCGTCGCAATATTGCGACGCATGAAAATGCATCGCTAAATTTAAAAATAAATTTAGTTAGAAAAAAAATTATTATTAAATATTGCAATGCACTAATTTACGTCGCAATATTTAAAATTAATTTATAAAAAAATTATTATTAAATATTGCGACGCACTAATTTGCGTCGCAATATTTAAAATTAATTTATAAAAAAAATTATTATTAAATATTGCGACGCACTAATTTGCGTCGCAATATTTATAATAATAATTTTTAAAAAATTATTATTAAATATTGCGACGCCCTAATGCATCGCAAATAAAAATTATTTTAAAATATTACGATGCAAGGTAATTGCATCGCAATATTTTAAAATAATTTTTAAGATAAAATAGCGACTCAATTTTAGTCGCTAATGCATCGCTATTAAATTTATTTTTAAATTATTGCGATGCCAGGTCATTGCATCGCAATATTTAATAATAATCTTAAAAATATCAGCGATCCAATATCAGTCGCTAATACGTCGCAAATTTTTTTTTAAAAATATTTAAATGATTAAAAATTAAAACGGTTAATTCAATTTTGTTAAATCTAAATATTGATACAAACATTTTTCACTCAATCCAAACAATAATATTTCAAAAAATAATTTATATATTAAAATTTTGAAGTTTTTATAACATAAAAAAGAAAAAAAAAATACATCAAGAATCTAAACGATCACGTGGAGGCTGTGGAGGCTGAAGACTCTGCGACAAGCATCTAACCATATCCCGCAAATAATGCATCTCATCTCGCATGTCTGCAACCTTCTGATCCCGGCCTCACATACGATCCTTAAAATCCTGCTCGACCTCCTGCCGAACCTCCTCTGCAATAGATCTGCGAAGCTCCTGTAAACGCTCGGGAGGAAGATCAGCAGGAACTCACGAGCTGGAGGCCTGATGGGGAAAAAATGTAGAAGCTCTAGTACCCATACCATAGACCCTGCGGTCTCGTGGCTGGCACCAACAGCCTCCAAAAACACACGTCGACTCTCCTCTGCTGAGAGTTCGACGGGCGTCTCCCCATCAGTAGAGTCGACCTGCGATGTCTGGGAGCGAAGCTCCTCGACTCGTGTCTTGAAAATATGAAATCAACAATAAATGAGTTAATAAATTTCTTGAAATAAAATTTTAGAAATTAAATAGATACTACATAAATCTAATTTCTTACCGCAACCTCCCGTGATCGTGTGTCGACCCAGGAGCCGTCCCTCCTGGTGTGTGTCGCCCTAAATAGACGAAACTCACCAGGATCTCCGCCCTCCTGCTCAGTCTATAACAATAAAAAAAATGATATTAATACAAATATTTGTAAATAACTAAAATAGTAATTAAAATATTTATGTTTTCTTACCATACGCCTTCTGTGCTCCTGAATCGAAATGGAGCCCGAAGTATGACGGGAGAGACCCGTGCTAGGACCGCCCTTCTCAGATCGGCGGTTCGTGCTGGCTGATGTGGACCTCCTGCGCCAGCCATCGGACTCCCAGGCCTGCTGCCACTCATGCCAAATACCCTCTGGCACGTGCACAGGACGCTGACCCGACGACCTCCAATGATGAAGCATGTCGGAGTATCGACGTCGCGTCAGAGCCTCCCATGCTGCCCTAATGGCATCATGGGTGGCAGGATCCCACGTAAACTTTTTCTGCATTAAAATAAACAGTTAGTTTCTGAATTTATTAACTTTAAAGAATTATATATCACTGATAAATTGTATTTAATAAGTTTACCTGAAACTCAGAAAAATAAAACTCCCTCGTGGCTGGCGATACGTGGCGCCAATCGTAGCCAGTGGGATCTGCACGCCTCTGAAAAACGGCGCTGATGTGGCTGGAGACATGATGCTGCTCAATGAATCTGTTAAAAAAATGCAAGTTTATAAGTAAATGACTTAAAAACATAAATAAAATATTTTTAATTAGTATATACTTACATCCCCTGAGCATCAGTCTAAGTACAGTGCGGCCGCCGATCGCGGAAGAACTCTCGGAGGTCTGTGCCGATCGGGTGGATGGTAATACTGGTGCAGAGATCGAAGGCTGCGCCTCTGCTGGAGATCCAAACTCTCCATCTCCGACGCTCATGTGATCTGATCTCGCAGGATCCAAACTACGTCTCTGCTCACCCAAACTGTCGTCGGTAGATCTACCTCTGCCCCTCATACTGAAAATACTAAAGATTCACACAATTAAATTACGATTAATGATTGACTATGTAAGAATTTAACACTTATAAAAAAAAGTTAAATTTTAAAAAACCTTTATGTTTAATCGGTGTCATTTGTTTCGTGAAATGTTGGTTCAACATCCGATGCCGTATCGGATTGCGAATCAGTTTCATTATCATCGGAAGGAAACCGAACATTTGCATCCGCAATTTGTTGGACATCACCACTTGGATCTCTAAGTGATGTTTCAGGAGCCCTTGTGTCATCCTCAATTGCATGCATTTCCATCTCATCCTCTTGAAATGCAGGGCACTCGGTTGATTGACTTGATGAACTCTCCTCTAATACGATTGTTGAACGTGGGACGATTTTAGAAACGGCCCACCAATCTCGCTTGTCGTTGCGCAAACTTGGATATCCGCAGTAAAATACTTGCTGAGCTTGGGATGCAAGGATGAATGGGTCATATTTCTGTAATCTTCGTCGATGGTTCACTTCAACCAAATTATAGTCGTTATGAACCCTTTTGCCCACAGGAACTATCGGATCGAACCAATCACAACGAAACAATACGGTTCGTTTCATAGGCCAACCGGGATATTCAACTTCAACCACCTCTACTAACTTTCCATAATAATCCTGCATATTTGCTCCAACACTTTCTCCTTTTACACACACGCCCCAGTTCTGCGTGCCTCTTGAAGCTGCTAATCGTTCAATCTGAAATTTGTACCCATTTACAAAATAGCCAGTAGAGGTTGTTACGGTCTTCAATGGCCATTGCGATAGACATTTAATGAAAATATTGTCGGTTGTCGACCATGGCCCGTTGACCTATAAATTAATAAGCTATTGACATCCAATTCAAAAAATAATAGCATTATCGAAATTGATTGAGTGATACTACTCACAAATTCATAAAACCAGTAAGCAAACTCCGTTTCTAATTTCTGCCCAATTGCAACTTGACTGATGTCGGGATTCATCTGTCGTTGTCTATCACAGAACATCCTTATGGGATGAAAAGGATGAAAACTACTGTTAGAAATTAAATATTATGGTATATTATTATAAATTTAAATTTTCAATTTAGCATTGAAGTATACACTTACTCAATATAAGGATCGACTTCTCGACAGTTCATTAGGATGTAATAATGTGCTGCATTATACTCCATATCGCTAAGATTTCTTGACTTCTGCCCACCAAATGAACGGCCGATAGCTTTAAAAATTGATATTCTACCGTCATTAGCTTCTGCTTCGTCCACACATACGTCATCGTTACGACCATGATTTTGGCTCCTCGTGTGGACGTGACCCTCAAAGTAATGTGAGGCAAAAGCTGAAACTTCTTCGACCAAGTGTGCATTGCATATAGAACCTTCAACCCTTGCTTTATTACGCACATTATTTTTTAACTTCTTAAGATACCTATATGTAAAGTTGCAACAAAAAATTAACGAATTTTTCAAGCAATGAAATAATATTTGAAATGTCAACATATCTTAATGATGTATATATTTACCTCTCGAAAGGATACATCCAGCGATACTGCACGGGACCAGCTATGCTCGCTTCGTATGGCAAGTGAACCGGTAAATGCTCCATTGAGTCAAAAAAACTGGGAGGAAATATTCGCTCAAGCTTGCATAAAATAATTGGAATTTCCTCCTCAAGCCTTGCCATGGATGCAGAAGTAATGACTGCGGCACATAACTCCTTGAAGAATAAGCTGAGCTCCGTAATTGCCTTCCAGACATGTTGCGGAAGCAACTCACGAAAAGCTATAGGTAATAATCGTTGCATGAAAACATGGCAGTCGTGGCTCTTCATGCCGAACAACTTGAGCTTATGCATGTCCACACACCTACCGATATTTGAGGCATAACCATCTGGAAATTTTAACCCTCTTAGCCAGTTACATAAAACTTCTCGTGAATTTCTGTCAAGAGTGTAACATGCTTTAGGATAGGTCCCATCGGCACTCCTTCTCAAATCACCTCTTCTGCAGTACTGATTAAGTTCTTCTCTTGACTTTGCAGTATCTTTTGTTTTTCCCGGGATGTTTAGCACCGTGTTAAATATGTTATCAAAGAAATTTTTCTCGATATGCATAACATCCAAGTTGTGCCGGATGAGATTTGTGCTCCAATAAGGCAAATCCCAAAATATACTTCGCTTCTTCCAGTTATGTTCTTTACATATACGGCTATTTATTCTATCTGCATCCGGTTCCCATGCATACATCAACCCCAAATGCTCTATAGAATCAAATAGATCCGTGCCGGACCTAACCGGTTCGGCAAATTTTGTGACTGCTTTGTTCTTCCGGAAGGCGATCAAGTTACGCCTGTAAGGATGATTTGGGGGCAAGAATTTCCTATGGTTATCAAACCATGACTGCTTACCACTCTTCTGCAATGTAAATGCATCCGAATCATACATGCAATGAGGGCATGCCAGACGTCCAGCAGTGCTCCAACCAGACAACATTGCATATGCCGAAAATCACTTATTGTCCACATCAAAGCAGCTCTCATTAAGAAATTTTGTTTCATAGAAATGTCGTAGGCTACCACTCCTGTTTCCCACAACATTTTCAATTCGGCCACCAACGGTTGCAGAAAGACATCAATCTTTTCCTTTGGATTTGATGGTCCTGGAACCAAAACGGTTAAAAACATTGCAGTATCTTTCATGCACTTCCACGGAGGAAGGTTATATACAGTCAGTATCACAGGCCAACATGAATACTGTTGCCCCGCTTGACCAAATGGTTGGAAGCCATCGGTACAAAGACCTAATCTCACATTCCTTATATCTTCAGCGAAATCAGGATGATTTTCATTGAAATGCTTCCAAGCCTTTGAATCTGATGGATGCCGCATTTCATCCTCTTTAGATTCATGTTCGGCATGCCATCTCATATCAGCAGCTGTTGCCTCAGATCTGTATAATCTCTGCAGGCGTGGGGTAAGAGGAAAGTAATGCATCCTCTTGTAAGGCACACTTTTCCTCCTACTTGTACCGGCTCCTCCTTCTGTTTTTGAACCTTGATTGCCCACAAATCTTACACCATCTCAGCTCTGAGTCTTCACCCCAAAATATCATACAATTGTTCAAGCAACAATCGATCTTATTAACTGGGAGCCCAAGCCCACGCAACAACTTCTTTGTTGCGTAAAAACTGTCTGCGGCAACATTATCATTTGGCAGAATTTCTTTGATTAACTCAGCTACAGAATTGAACGCCTTTTCTGATAATCGATGTTCTGCCTTAATATTCAACATTCGAGCAGCTGTAGAGAACTGGGAATGACCCTCACACCCAGGATACAATTCTTGATTGGCAGCACGCAACATATCGTAAAATTATTGTGCTTCTGGATTTGGTTCTTCCATAAATGTATTCTGATTGAAGTCATTACCCGATGCATTCATAACCATTTGTTCATATGTGTTTAAATTCACATATGGTTCATCAACGGGAATTGACTCTTGTTGGCTTATAACAGCTGCTGGAATATCCTCTGGTTCACCATGACAGTACCAAACATAGTAATCAGGAACAAAACCCTTCTTACACAAATGCACCTTAACAGTTTCCACATCTCTGTAGGCTTTATTCTGACACCTGTGGAAGTTGCATGGGCACCTAATCCTAGGCCCATCCATCCATTCAGGTTGGCTACATGCAAATGCGATAAATTCTTCCAATCCATTCAGAAAATTTGAATTCAGCAAGCCATCTTTTATCCTTGCATACATCCATGAGCGAGTCCCGCTCATTTTTGATCGACTTATACAAAGTCTGGTAAATCATTAAATGAAACCAAAAAATAAAACTATATTAGTATTAATAAATATATAACTAAATTATTTCTTGAGCACAACTAATTAAGGTTAATTACAACCAATTAAATCATTTATAAGTATCCAAATTTTTTTTAAGGTAAATAAGGACCCTACCATGCAAGGGCGAGCCACGGCTACGATCCTTGGGGTGCTAGCAAGGACCGATGCATAGGTTAATGGCTAAAGAGAGGGCTTGAGTTTGTGTCGGGCCATAAGGCGGTGCGTTTAGTCATTAGACTTCACAAGAATTCAAGTGTCTTAAATAATTCTACCTTCACTCCATGTCTACAAGGTAAGGCCCTATCCCATTCAAGAATATTTTTTGTGATATGTTATTCTGCTATTAATTATCATCGATCGGCAACATTGAAATTTCGGCAGCATTTCCCATATGTTCTCCTACATGTGTGGTATATAAGCCACACTAGGAGAACGTATGAGCAAATGCAAACCGAAATCTCACCCCACGATGATTACTAGCAGACTAACATGTCACAAGAAATATTCCCAAACTGTCCACCAGGACAATTTGAGAATTTGCAAGACTAAGGCTTACAAATTCTCAAACGGGTCTAAAGGTTAATTAAAGTGCTGTGATTATGAAAGTCCGAAGACAATCGAACTTATGCTTGTTATTCTTAACTTCTTGTGAATTATACATGTAATCACTAACTTTTCTAAGATTATTGTGTCAAATACAAATGTTTGCGAATACTAAAATGTAAATCATTGAAACTAGTAATTTGTTGCTGGAAATTAAATAATATTACAATAAAATATTTTTTTTAGCATTTCAAAATGTAATGCATCATTAAGTTTGCAGCAGAATATAAATAATCAAGACATAACAAATGTAAATGAGTATAAATGCACAAATACTATTGTCATAAACATTCTGCTTAAATTAATTATTGCATAAATATTATGTAAATTAAATAATCTAGCATTACAAATATTATTGAATAATCAAGACATAAAAAACAGTCAATCCAAACAGCTTTATTGAAATTTTTTTTTTTTTTGTCACAGTGGCCTGGCCACCGTGGCCAGGCCACTGCCACGGCAGCGGCCGTGGCCGGACAAGAAAAGAAAGGAGGGGGGGGGTTTCCCCCCTCCCCCTGTTAAGGAAATTTTTTTTTTTTTTTTTTGTCACGGTGGCCAGGCCACTGCCGGCCACGGCAGCGGCTGTGGCCGGACAAGAAAGAAAGGGGGGGGGGGGGGGGGGGTTTCCCCCCTCCCCCCCTGTTAAGGAAATTTTTTTTTTTTTTTTTGTCACAGTGGCCTGGCCACCGTGGCCAGGCCACTGCCGGCCACAGCGCGGCCGTGGCCGCCTTGTCCGGCCGCGGCCACGGCCGTGGCCGGACAAGAAAAGAAAGGGGGGGCGGGGGGGTTTCCTCCCCTCCCCCCTGTTTAAAAAAAAAAAATTTTTTTTTTGATTATAGTGGCCTGGCCACCATGGCCAGGCCACTGCTGGCCACGGCAGCGGCCGTGGCCGGAGAAGACGCTGTCGTGGCCGCCTTGTCCGGCCGCGGCCACGGCCGTGGCCGGACAAGAAAAGAAAGGGGGGGCGGGGGGTTTCCTCCCCTCCCCCTGTTTAAAAAAATTTTTTTTTTTTTTTGATTACAGTGGCCTGGCCACCGTGGCCAGGCCACTGCCGGCCACGGCAGTGGCCGTGGCCGGAGAAGACGGCCACGGCAGCGCCGTGGCCGGACAAGAAAAGAAAGGGGGGGCGGGGGGGTTTCCTCCCCTCCCCCCTGTTTAAAAAAAAAAAATTTCTTTTTTGATTACAGTGGCCTGGCCACCGTGGCCAGGCCACTGCCGGCCACGGCAGTGGCCGTGGCCGCCTTGTCCGGCCGCGCCACGGCCGTGGCCGGACAAGAAAAGAAAGGGGGGGGGGGGGGGTTTCCTCCCCTCCCCCCTGTTTAAAAAAAAAATTTTTTTTTGATTACAGTGGCCTAGCCACCGTGGCCAGGCCACTGCCGTGGCGGCCGGCCACGGCAGCGGCCGTGGCCGGAGAAGACGCGGCCGTGGCCGCCTTGTCCGGCCGCGGCCACGGCCGTGGCCGGACAAGAAAAGAAAGGGGGGGCGGGGGGGTTTCCTCCCCTCCCCCCTGTTAAAAAAAAAAAATTTTTGATTACAGTGGCCTGGCCACTGCCGGCCACGGCAGCGGCCGTGGCCGGAGAAGAAAAGAAAGGGGGGGCGGGGGGATTCCTCCCCTCCCCCTGTTAAAAAAAAAATTTTTTTTTTTTTGATTACAGTGGCCTGGCCACCGTGGCCAGTGCCACTGGCCTGGCCATGGCCGGAGAAGACGGCCACGGCAGCGGCCGTGGCCGTAGGTAAATAAATAAAAAAAATCAATTTTTTTTTAGATTATCGGAGCTTACCTTGGTTGAGATGAGATCGCCAGGTTGCCGGAGTCGGATGCGATCGTCGGGTAGCCGGAGGACGGGGATGCGCCGGAGATTGGAGCTTTAGCTTCACGGCGGCGCTAGGTCAAGACGGGAAGGAGGAAAGGAGAAGGGACCCGGCTTAAATATAGGGAATTAGCGACGCCAAAATTGCGTCGCCATTTTCGTCGCAATTTTTTTTTTTTTCTTAGCGACGCACTAGGGCGTCGCTAATTCATCGTTAAAACATGTTTTTAATAATTTTCTGAAAACATAGCGACGCCACTGAATGCGTCGCTGAAGCGTCGCTAAATTGGCACCATCACCTGGTGGGAAAAATATTTTTATTTTCTAATAATTGCGTCGCTAAGGCATCGCAATAATTTTTTAATAATTTAAATAGATTAAAATAAAAACTTATTACAAATATTGCGATGCAACAATTGCGTCGCAATTATTTTTTAAATATTTTTAAATGAAAATATTTAAATTTATTACAATAATTGCGATGACAAATGGCATCGCAATTTATTTAATAATATTTATAAATGATTATATTTATAATTAATGTTAATAATTGCGACGAGAAATGGCGTCGCAATTTATTTTATAAAATTTTAATTACATAAACTTATTTAAAAAAGATTGCGACGATCGTCGATGATCCAACGGTTGCGATCGATCCAAGCCCTGATCCCGATCGGCGATGACCGATCGCGGACCGCGGCAATCAGTCCGATCGGCAAAGGTCCGACGGTTGCGATCGATCCAAGCCGTGATCCCGATCGGCCACGACCTATCTCGGACAGTTGCAATCCGTTCGGATCGACGACGATCCGACTGTTGCGATCGATCCAAGCCGTGATCTCGATCGGCCACGACCGATCTCGAACAGTTGCAATCCGTCAGAGATCGGCGACGATCCGACGGTTGCGATCGATCCAAGACCTGATCCCGATCGGCGATGACCGATCGCGGACCGTGGCAATCGGTCCGATCGGCAAAGGTTCGACGGTTGCGATCGATCCAAGCCGTGATCCCGATCGGCCACGACCTATCTCGGACAGTTGCAATCTGTCCGAGATCGACGACGATCCGACTGTTGCGATCGATCCAAGCCGTGATCCCGATCGGCCACGACCGATCTCGGACAGTTGCAATCCGTCCGAGATCGGCGATGATCCGACGGTTGTGATCGATCCAAGCCTGATCCCGATCGGCCACGACCTATTTCGGATAGTTGCAATCCGTCCAAGATCGGCGACGATCCGACGGTTGCGATCGATCCAAGCCCTGATCCCGATCGGCGACGACCGATCGCGGACCGCAGCAATCGGTCCGATCGGCAAAGGTCCGACGGTTGCGATCGATCCAAGCCGTGATCCCGATCGGCCACGACCTATCTCGGACAGTTGCAATCCGTCCGAGATCGGCGACGATCCAACGGTTGCGATCGATCCAAGCCCTGATCCCGATCGGCGACGACCGATTGCGGACCGCGGCAATCGGTCCGATCGGCAAAGGTCTGACGGTTGCGATCGATCCAAGCCGTGATCCCGATCGGCCACGACCTATCTCGAACAGTTGCAATCCGTCCGAGATCGACGACGATCCGACTATGCGATCGATCCAAGCCATGATCCCGATCGGCCACGACCGATCTCGGATAGTTGCAATCCGTCCGAGATCGGCGACGATCCGACGGTTGTGATCGATCCAAGCCCTGATCCCGATCGGCCACGACCTATCTCGGACAGTTGCAATCCGTCCGAGATCGGCGACGATCCGACGTTGCGATCGATCCAAGCCCTGATCCCGATCGGCAATGATCGATCGCGGACCGCAGCAATCAGCCGATCGGCAAAGGTCCGACGGTTGCGATCGATCCAAGCTGTGATCCCGATCGGCCACGACCTATCTCGGACAGTTGCAATCCGTCCGAGATCGGCGACCGATCCGATGGTTGCGATCGATCCAAGCCCTGATCCCGATCGGCGACGACCGATCACGGACTGCGGCAATCGGTCTGATCGGCAAGGTTCGACGGTTGCGATCGATCCAAGCCGTGATCCCGATCGGCCACAACCTATCTCGGACAGTTGCAATCCGTCCCAGATCGACGACGATCCGACGGTTGCGATCGATCCAAGCCCTGATCCCGATCGGCCACGACCGATCTCGGACCGTGGCGATCCGTTCGAAATCGGCGATGATCCAACGGTTGCGATCGATCCAAGCCCTGATCCCGATCGGCGACGACCGATCGCGGACCACAGCAATCGGTCCGATCGGCAAAGGTCCGACAGTTGCGATCGATCCAAGCCGTGATCCCGATCGGCCACGACCTATCTCGGACAGTTGCAATCCGTCCGAGATCGGCGATGATCCGACGGTTGCGTTCGATCCAAGCCCTGATCCCGATCGGCAACGACCGATCGCGGACCGCGGCAATCGGTCCGATCGGCAAAGGTCCGACGGTTGCGATCGATCCAAGCCGTGATCCCGATCGGCCACGACCTATCTCGGACAGTTGCAATCCATCCGAGATCGACGACGATCCGACTGTTGCGATCGATCCAAGCCGTGATCCCGATTGGCCACGACCGATCTCGAACAGTTGCAATCCGTCCGAGATCGGCGACAATCCGACGGTTGCGATCGATCCAAGCCCTGATCCCGATCGGCCAAGACCTATCTCGGACAGTTGCAATCCGTCTGAGATCGGCGATGATCTGACGGTTGCAATCGATCCAAGCCCTGATCCCGATCGGCCATGACCGATCTCGGACCGTGGCGATCCGTCCGAGATCGGCGACGATCCAACACTTGCGATCGATCCAAGCCCTGATCCCGATCGACGACGACCGATCGTGGACCACGGCAATCGGTCCGATCGGCGACGATCCAAGGGTTGCGATCGATCCAAGCCCTTATTCTGATCGGTCACGATCGATTTTAGACCGATCGCTATTTAACATAATTAATTTTTTAAAATATATAACGACGCAAAGGGTTGCGTCATATTTTTTTAATATGATAATTATAATATATAAAAATTAACTTTAATTCTAATAATTACGATGCAACAAGTACGTCGCTATATTAAAACATAATTTTCCAAATAATATTTTCGCTTATTACATCGCTAATGCGTTGCTATTTAACATAATTAATTTTTTAAAAACATTGCAACTCAATGTGTTACGTCGTAATTATTTTTCTCATATTTAATTTATAAAATTTAATTTTATTTAAAATTATTGCGACGCATTTATTGCGTCGCTATATTAAAAATAATTTTAATTTATTTTCTGGTTTATTGCGTCGCTATTTAAAATATTTAATTTTTTCTAAAATATTGCGACGCTGGTTGGCGTCGCAATATTTTTTTAAAATATTAGTACTGTAAAAAATATAATTCCATTTAAATTATTTGCGATGCAATTGTGTCGTCGCTAAATTAAAAATAATTTTCCTATTTTTCTAGTTTATTGCGTCGCTAAGGCGTCGCTATTTAAAATATTTAATTCTTTTCAAAATATTGCGATGCACTGGTTGGCATCGCAATATTTTTTAAAATATTACTACTATAAAAAATATAATTCCGTTTAAATTATTTGCGACGCAATTGTTGCGTCGCTATATTAAAAATAATTTTTCTATTTTCCAATTTTATTGCATCGCTAAGGCGTCGCTATTTAAAATATTTAATTCTTTTCAAAACATTGCGATGCACTGTTATGCGTCGCAATATTTTGTAAACTATTTATACTTTAAACAATATAATTTCATTTAAATTATTTGCGATGCATTTGTTGCGTCGCTAAATTAAAAATTGTTTTTCTTATTTTCTAATTTATTGCGTCGCTAATGCGTCGCTATTTAATATATTTAATTCTTTTAAAAACATTGCGACGCACTGTGATGCGTCGCAATATTTTTTTTGATAATTAGATTTTATAAAATTTAATTTAATTTCAATTATTTGCGATGCAATTGGTGCATCGCTAAATTAAAAATAATTTTTCTAATTATCTATTTTATTGCGTCGCTAATGCGTCGCTATTTAAAATATTTAATTCTGTAAAAAACATTGCGACGCAATATTTTCGTCGCAATATTTTTATTGATATTTATATTTCATAAAAAATTAATTTAAAAATATTGCGACGTAATATTTGCGTCGTAATATTAAAAATTTAATATTTTTATGATTTTTTGGTTAATTGAGTCGCTAATGAGTCACTAATGCGTCGCAATATTTTGTTGTCATAAAGGCGTCACAAAGAGGTCGCAATTTAGCGACGCAATTTTGCGTCGCTAAATTTGCGTCGCTATTTCGGTATTTTCTTGTAGTGCTTGAGCAGCAATTTTAAACTCTAAAAATTCATATGTCCAAACCGCAAGTGCCAAAGCCAAGATTCATCTTTTATAATTGTATTGAGACAATTATAAACTCCACTAGAAATATCAACTTGAAACATACAATTTTTGCTTAAGGAAGCTTTAAGAATGAGTGTACCTTTCTTATCCAAAATGGAGAATTGATGATCTCGTAGACTCATAATATACCCCTTTTCAAGCAATTGGCCCACACTAAGCAAATTACTCTTCATGCCAGGAACAAAGAACACATCTGAAATGTACTTGTGATCCCCATTCTTCAAATTGATGAGAATTCTTCCTTTTCTAGTCACTGGTATTGTTTTGTCATCAGCAAATTTTACCTTGGTGTGAAAGTACTCATCAAAATTAACAAATAACTCCCTTTTTCCACTCATGTGGTTGGTGCATCCGGTGTCAAGAAACCATGTGTGATAGTTTGGGGTTTCACCAGCAGCAGTAACCATCAAAAGGGTATGATTGCCATCAATATCATCACCATCTCCTTGCACATAGTGAGCCTTTTGGGTACTATTTTTGTATATGTACTCATTTGAATAGTGGCCACGTTTATGACAATGATTACATTCAATATTAGATTTGTCATACCTTCCTCTACCACGTTCGCGACCACGACCTCTTGAATTCTGCTGATGGCCAAAATTTGATTTTTCTTGGTCATTACCACCTACTTAAAAATTGTTATTATGGCCACCACGACCTTTGTTGAAGTAAACACCATGTGCCCGTCCTTTACCACGAGAACCACCATGCCTTTGACTTGTTTCACCACCTTGATCACCTTTGAAGGAAACTTGGCTTTGGAAGGCTTGATCAATCGGCTTCTCTGTCTCCTTCTCATTCATTCTTTGCTCATGCGCTTCTAATGAGCCTGACAACTCTTCAACAGTCATTTGGGACAGATCATGGGCTTCTTCTATTGCTGCCATGATGTGCTCAAATTTTGGTGTGAGTGTCCGCAAAATTTTCTCTACTTTAGTCTGCTCTTTGTACTCCTCTCCATATATTTTGCTTTTATTTGTCAAAGCAAGAACTCAACTAATATAAGTAGCAATAGCTTCAAAGGACTCCATTTGTAGGAGTTCATATTGACGTCTTAAGGTTTGAAGTTTTACTTAACTTTCTCTGCGCCTTATATGTTATCATTAAGATATCCCATGCTTGCTTTGATGTTGTCGCATCTGCAATCTTCTCAAATACTTCATCATTCATCCCTTGATGGATGAGATATAAAGCCTTCTTATCCTTTTTCTTGCTATCATGGTGGACATTCCTTTGGGCATCATTTGCATTCTCTACAAGTGTAGCAACTCCATCTTCCACGATACCTAGCAACTCGTGGTAATCGAAAAGAACTCTCATTTGAATACTCCATCGGTTGTAATTTTTGCCATCCAGGATAGGAACTGAAATTTGAACAGGACCATTCATTTTGCCTGTTCTGATACATTGATAGATAAAAAAATAATTTAGAAGAAATGCAGAGAAGATAAAATTGAGAGGAGATGCAGTAAATGAGGAGATTTTTTTTATTCCACTAAAAATAGCCTTTTTTGTAGGTAAGAAACATCATCAACACAACTAGAAGTCGGAAACTAAAATCCTAAAAACTAGGCTCCATGATCGACATATTCTGCACTAGTAACAAATAAACAAACTGGTTCCTAAATAATAGGACATGATAAGACTTGTTCAAAAATGAAAAATAACAACTGGATTAGGATTAACAACTAACAGTAGTGGCGTCAGAAAGAAAAAGTAATCTTATCCAAACTTTATGGAAGCTTAAGAAAATCAGATGTATTTATACATGTACAAGTTCCATTAATTCTAAGCATCAAAGGGTTTTGGCTATTCTAAATGTGATCGAACCATTAAATTTCCTGGAATCATTCTAGTAATTAACACAAGCTAGCATAGAGAGGATGGGACTGATAAAGTAATGAAGTCAGAGTTCATAGAGCATTAAACATTTTTAATATGAACTATTGTATAATATTTTGTTTATGGAAAAATCATTTTCAGATACGGCACAGTATCCATCATGATGGCATCAATTCTAGTCTAGCTCATCTTTAGCTCATCAATTGATGCATGCCATAAAATATTAGACACCATGTAAGATAAATTGACTATTTCTTCCACCTTGTTGACTTCGTAATTTTAGCACCACCGCTTGTTAATGGACATTCCCTGTTGACAATTGATCTTTGACCCCCACAAAAAAGGATACATCGTCCTTTCTTGTTTAATGACCAATTCAAGAGCCCAGCATTTTAGGAGATACCTCCAAAACTCACCTCACACAAATCATGTCTTCCCCAACCCCCATCCCCAATAAATCCAACTCTCAGCATCTACAAAAGAGAGAAAGAGAGAGACTCAGAGGTCACAACCCCAACATCCCAAAAGCCCACCACCCTCCAAAAAGCCTAACAAGATCAACGGCGAAAGAGAGAAGGCATGGCATGCACCAAGGCTTTGACCCTTGCTCTCATATTCATGGCGGTGCTATCCCACTCCCTGAAGACCGATGGTGCCGAAAGTCCAACCAACGAGTGCTTCTGCAGCTGCATGATCGAGCAGTGCATGCCGGCCAAGGATGCCACACGTGAGAAGTGCCATGACACCTGCAACAAGAGCTGCCTCGAAGCTGGGCATCTGGGTCAGATAGATGAAGAAGACTACTGTGGGTACTGAGGTCCACTGAAGGCGAGGGAATGGGCAAGATGTGCTTGATGAGGCTTCAGCCGTACGTCTTTTAGCTATACCTTTGTGTCCAGTGGATTGTTAGTTGGTTGCTTTGTTTTCTTTAACCCTTTGATAAGCTATTTTCCTGTTCGTGCTATGATCTAATTGTAGTGGGTGTCCATGGCCTAAACGATAAATTTGTCGATTCTCAGGAAGAATTGGTGACGAAGGAAACTCAAATGCCAGACCTTTGCTTTATATGAATTCTTTCATCTTTCTTGCTTTTGTTTCGTTCTTATTCAAATGGACTGGACCTATTTGTTTCATTTTGGTTTGCTGATTGAATGGAATTAGTACTGAGGGGAGACCGATGGTGCCTATGTTCAAATTGAGGTGGAAAGGAGGGCTAAAATTTAAAGTTTGGGAAATGCCATTTTATTTACAGCCGTGCGATTCTCTTTTGTGCTTTTCAATCACCTACCTTTTGCTGGATAGAAATTTTAAGAATCTTATATCAGACCCGCTTTGAGAGAATTTTGAGAATCTTATACTAAGATGTTATATTTTTCTTAGTTAAATGCCCTATCTCGACCATTATTGGATCTCAGTGCCATCTTGAAAGTTGCTCCCTATGCCAGTTTGTTTTAGGTGGATGGAGGCAATCTCACTGTATCGAATAATACTACGTGGAAACGATGATCTCAATCTCACTCGCACATATGGATAAAATTAGGAGAAAAAAACAAGAAACAAGTCCACAGGTTAAATTGGTAATAGGATATTATTGCAATTAAAATATTCAATGGGAAGACTTATTAATTATTAAAAATCCCACCAAAATTTTTTTTTTCATCCATTAAAATTTTCCATCTACTCGGCTAGCAGGAAATTTCTGCATCCATGGAGTTGGATGTGGGGATTATTATTGGGGTTTAGTCCTTGATGAACAGTAATAGGATCCATCTCGCTGAAGAAGTACTCTGGGCTTTCATTCTTTGTTACCAACAATCAGATTAGCGTAATAATAATTCTTCCATTCCTTTTCCTATTCTATAATTTTATTTTAAATCCTTTTGTTGATTTTCTTGGCTAGAGCTCTCTCCCTCCTCCACATTGCTTTAAGAGTTGACTTGTTGACCAAAGCCACGTGAATCCCCTTCACTTGGTTTCTCTTGGATTTTCAACGATGTTATGGACCTTCACGAGCTCCGTTCCACGTTTCTAAAGGAAAGTTGCTGGACCTCCACGTTCTCCTTCTTCGTGGCGTCTCTTCATGTGTACCATGGAATCCAACGTGCCAAGGATCATGTGCGTTCTCCTCTTGAAGCATTTTCTTCTTGGCTCCGTCACATACCCAACACACTTGAGAGGAGGATTCAACGAAGACTCACTCCTGCCCACTTCACGTGATCCCACGGCTGGACCACGAAGCAACAGCGGCCAAGATCACCATGCAGCTATTTCGGGGAGGAGGGAGAAGATAGGGAAAAGAAGATATAAAAATTTTTATTTCTTGAAAGAAAAAAATCTGTTTCTTATTCCATCTAAACCTTAGAAACCAGGGTTTAAATACATCCACCAAGTGAGCCAGGCCCAGACTCAACAAAAACTCCCATGGACTAACTGAATGAGATTAAACTAATCCTCAAGCCCGTGTACACCCGTGACTTGATTTAATCTCAACCTTTGAACCTACACCCAGTCCAATACAAGTTAGCCCCCCTGAGCCTTGATACCACCACACTAGGCCCAACAATCTCAACCTTGGTACTTCAAGCCTCAGCACGTCCGCAATGTCCATCAGCTGCAATGCTTACGAAAGCTATCCCGTGTAAGAACCTTGGTTAATGCATTATTGGGTTCTTCTTGGTGTGTACCTTCACCAGCTCCACTCCATGTTCTTTCACGAGCTCTCCATAGTTGATGCCTTCCTTCCAAGAGTATTCTCTGGCTACTAGTCCTGTCTTGTACCTGATACCTGCTTGCTCTGAAGGCCTTTTCTTGCACTGATAAACTCATTTGCACTCAATGAGTTTCTTTTCTTATGGCAACTAGATCACCTGCCACGTGCCAGTCTTATAAAAAGGCTGCATCTCCTTTGCCATAGTCTGCATCTTCTGCTAGCCTGGACCCATCTATCTCTGTCATGGCTGTTCTGACTCTTTATAACCTCATGATAGGTTTAAGGGTCTTCATTCACTGTCACCAGGGCATATGATATCGAATCCTTGAAGCCATATCGAACTAGTGGTCGCATGTTTCTTCTGGGCCTGTGCAGTGTGATCCTAGTATCAGTCCCCTGTCCAGCTGCATTCTCCTGAGTCCTCTACTCAGCTGCATCCTGCTGAACTTCCTAGCTTCTGTCCCCTCTATTAGTTCTCTCTACCTGAATCTCAAATCCTCTTGGTCTACTAGCAAATGGCATAACTGTGTAGGTCATCGGACTAGTGTTGTCGTGTTTTACCTCTTGCAGCCCCTGCTGTACATCTGTATCATCTCTCCTCTAAGGATCGAGCTCTCATCAAAAGTCACATCTTTGCTGATGATAACCTTCTTTTCCAAGGGATCCCATAGCCGATGCCCCTTGATTTCACGCGGATAGCCCAGGAACACCATCTTTTTTGATCTGGCGTCCAACTTACTTCACTCCCCAGCACCGACATACACATGTGTCATGCATCCAAACACCCTCAGATAACTTAGGCTTATCTTTCCTCTAGACCATATCTTCTCTAGAATGCCTCCATCCAACCTAGTGTGCGGTGACCGATTGACCAAGTAGCTAGCTGCACATACTGCGTCAATCCAGAACATCTTTGGAAGCCCTGCCTGCAGCCTCAAGCAACTTGCTTTTTTCAATAGTATTCTGTTTATCCTCTCAGCCATCCCTTCCTATTGATAAGTTCTCATTATTGAGAAGTGCCTTTTGATGCTCAACTTCTCATAAAATCTCTGAAACTCCCTACTAGTATATTCTCTGCCATTGTTTGACCTCAGATACTTCACACTCCTACCCTGCTCCTTTTTCATCTCAGCCTTTTAGATTCTGAACTTGGTAAAGATATCTGATTTCTTTTTCATGAAGTAGATCCACAGCTTACTTGAGAAATCATCTATCAGGGTCATGAAGTATCTGACCCCATTCCTTACAGAAATCGAGGCTGGTCCCCAAACATGCATGTATACTAGCTCCAGGGGTTCTGTACTCCTAGCTATGCAAGAACTGCACTTTCCTCTACTTCCTCATCTGACATGGCTTACAAATCTTCATATCTCCACAACTTAGGTTCGGAAGTAGCCCTCTCTTGCGCAGTTCTTTAATCCCCTATCTCCCATGTGGTCAAAGTGGTAATGCTACATCTTCTACACATCCCGAGGATCTTGTTCCATAACTGCTGCCTTAGATTTTTTGATCACCACATAGTCCTCCAACCTGTATAGGTTGTTCTTCAGCCTTCTCCCTCTCATCACCACCATAGCTTCATTGGAGATGTTCAGAACTTCACTCCTGGCATGCTGCTGAAGCTGTATCCAATCCACTCCGGTACCCTAGTGATACCAGATTCTTCTTAAGTTATGGGACATGCTTCACGCTGATAAGAGTGCGCACCATACCATCAAACATCCTCACCCTTACTGTGCCAATCCCTACCACCTTGCAAGGGTGATCATCTCTAAGAGTTACATATCCCTCATCAATCTCTGTGTAAGTGCTAAATTACAACCGGTTGAGAGTATAATGATGAGAACAGGCTGAATCCAAGGTTCACATCTCTGTGTTGTGCCTATGACCATCTGATACCACCAAGAGATCATCCTCCACCTCTTAGCCTGTAACTGTATTCACACAGACTCAGATCCTCCCTTTTCTTCCTTCTAATTTTTTCTCTTAGGACAATCCCTCTTAAAATGTCCTACCTCACCATAGTTGTAGCACTTAGCCGTCCTGAACTTTGATCGTCCCCAAGGCCTGCTTCTATCCCTACCTCTATCTGATCCTTCTCCAACTGATAGACCCTCCTAGGGAATAGCATCCTTAGTCATCTTATCCCTTTACTCATTCGTCCAAAGTACCAAGACAATATCTTAATAGAACAATATCTTTATAGAACAATGTTTCCTTTCCATAGAGCAGTGTCATGACCAATGAGTCATATGATGTGGGCAGCGAACATAATAGCAAAAGTGCATTATCTTCGTCCTTCATCTTGACCCCGACATTCAGCAATTCATTGCTCACATGATCGAACACCTGGATGTGGCCCAGCACATCTTCACCTTCTGACATTCGAAAGCTATAGAGGCGCTTCAACATCAACTTGTTGCACATGTTCTTTCCCATATAGAGGGCTTGCAACTTTGATCAGAGTCCTTTCGAAGTCTTCTTCTCTAGCATTAAATAAAGGGCTGAATCTGCCAGATATCCTCTAATCGCTAAACATGCTTTCTTCTCCAACGACATCCACTACTTATCTATCATCCCATTTGGTCTTTCCTCCAAAGCCAAATCTAAACCCTGCTGCACAAGAAGGTCCTCTATCCGGACTTTCCACATGGAGAAACTTCCTTTCCTATCAAACTTCTCAAAATCTATTTTTATGCTACTACCCATGGCAAGATCTCAACCAAAAAATAGCACAAAAAAATTTTAGAAAATAGAAAGTATCCTAATGAGGCCTTGCTGAAATTTTTCAGTGCTTGAAGATCTCCAAACAACTTCTTCTTGAGCCTAGCTCTGATACCAACCATTGGGGTTTAGTCCTTGATGAACAGCAATGGGATCAACCTCGCTGGAGAAGTACCCTGGGCTTTTACCCTTTGTTACACCAACAATTAGATGAGAAGTATCCTGGGCTTTCACCCTTTGTTACCAACAATCAGATTGGTGCAACGGTATTGCTTTTGTTCTTGAACCCTTTGAACCAGAGTTCAATCCTTTTGTTGATTTTCTTGGCTGGAGTTCTCTCCCTCTGTGGCATCTCTTCACATGTACCATGGAACCCCATGCACCAAGGATCATGCAGGAGCCTGGGAGGAGTATCCGACGAAGACTCGCTCCTGGCCACTCAGGATTTAAATTTCTTGAGAGAAAAGAATGTGTTTCTTATTCTATCTAAACCCTAGAAATCAGGGTTTAAATACATCCATCAAGTGGGCCAGGCCAGACTCAACAAAAACTTTCATGGACTAACCACTACAAGAAAATACCGAAATAGCGACGCAAATTTAGCGACGCAAAATTGCGTCGCTAAATTGCGACCTCTTTGCGACGCCTTTGTGACAACAAAATATTGCGACGCATTAGCGACTCGTTAGCGACTCAATTAACCAAAAAATTAAAAAAAATTAATTTTTAATATTGCGACGCAAATATTGCGTCGCAATATTTTTAAATTAATTTTTTATAAATATAAATATCAATAAAAATATTGCGACGCAAATATTGCGTCGCAATGTTTTTTACAGAATTAAATATTTTAAATAGCGACGCATTAGCGACGCAATAAAATAGATAATTAGAAAAATTATTTTTAATTTAGCGACGCACCAATTGCGTCGCAAATAATTGAAATTAAATTAAATTTTATAAAATCTAATTATCGGAAAAAAATATTGCGACGCATCACAGTGCGTCGCAATGTTTTTAAAAGAATTAAATATATTAAATAGCGACGCATTAGTGATGCAATAAATTAGAAAATAAGAAAAATAATTTTTAATTTAGCGACGCAACAAATGCGTCGCAAATAATTTAAATAAAATTATATTGTTTAAAGTATAAATAGTTTACAAAATATTGCGACGCATAACAGTGCGTCGCAATGTTTTGAAAAGAATTAAATATTTTAAATAGCGACGCCTTAGCGACGTAATAAAATTAGAAAATAGAAAAATTATTTTTAATATAGCGACGCAATAATTGCGTCGCAAATAATTTAAATGGAATTATATTTTTTACAGTAGTAATATTTTAAAAAATATTGCGACGCCAACCAGTGCGTCGCAATATTTTGAAAAGAATTAAATATTTTAAATAGCGACGCCTTAGCGACGCAATAAACTAGAAAAATAGGAAAATTATTTTTAATTTAGCGATGATACAATTGCGTCGCAAATAATTTAAATAGAATTATATTTTTATAGTACTAATATTTTAAAAAAATATTGCGACGCCAACCAGTGCATCGCAATATTTTGGAAAAAATTAAATATTTTAAATTGCGACGCATTAGCGACGCAATAAACCAGAAAATAAATTAAAATTATTTTTAATATAGCGATGCAATAAATGCATCGCAATAATTTTAAATAAAATTAAATTTTATAAATTATAAATATGAGAAAAAATAATTAGGACGTAACACATTGAGTTGCAATGTTTTTAAAAAATTAATTATGTTAAATAGCAAGCATTAGCGATGTAATAAGCGAAAATATTAATTTGAAAAATTATGTTTTAATATAGCGACGTACTTGTTGCATCGTAATTATTAGAATTAAAGTTAATTTTTTATATATTATATCATATTAAAAAATACGACGCAACCCTTTGCGTCGTTATATATTTAAAAAAATTAATTATGTTAAATAACGATCGGTCCAAAATCGATCATGACCGATCAGAATAAGGGCTTGGATCGATCGCAACCGTCGGACCTTTGCCGATCGGACCGATTGCCGCGGTCCGCGTTCGGTCGTCGCCGATCGGGATCAGGGCTTGGATCGATCGCAACCGTCGGATCGCCGCCGATCTCGGACGGATTGCAACTGTCCGAGATAGGTCGTGGCCGATCGGGATCACGGCTTGGATCGATCGCAACCATCGGACCTTTGCGATCGGACCGATTGCTGCGGTCCGCGATCGATCATCGCCGATCGGGATCAGGGCTTGGATCGATCGCAACCGTTGGATCGTCGCCGATTTCGGACGGATCACCACGGTCCGAGATCGGTTGTGGCCGATCGGGATCAGGGCTTGGATCAATCGCAACCGTCGGATCGTCGTCGATCTGGGATGGATTGCAACTGTCCGAGATAGGTCGTGGCCGATCGGGATCACGGCTTGGATTGATCGCAACCGTCGGACCTTTGCCGATTGGACCGATTGCCGCGGTCTGCGATCGGTCGTCGCCGATCGGGATCAGGGCTTGGATCGATCGCAACCGTCGGATCGTCGCCGATCTCGGATGGATTGCAACTATCCGAGATAGGTCGTGGCCGATCTGGATCACGGTTTGGATCGATCGCAACCGTCGGACCTTTGCCGATCGGACCGATTGCTGTGGTCCGCGATCGGTCGTCGCCGATCGGGATCAGGGCTTCGATCGATCGCAACCGTCGGATCGTCGTCGATCTCGGACGGATTGCAACTGTCCGAGATAGGTCGTGGCCGATCGGGATCAGGGCTTGGATCGATCGCAACCGTCGGATCATCGCCGATCTCGGACGGATTGCAACTGTCCGAGATAGGTCGTGGCCGATCGGGATCACGGCTTGGATCGATCGCAACCGTCGGACCTTTGCCGATCGGACCGATTGCTGCGGTCCGCGATCGGTCGTCGCCGATCGGGATTAGGGCTTGGATTGATCGCAACCATCGGATCGTCGCCGATCTCGGACGGATTGCAACTGTCCGAGATAGGTCGTGGCCGATCGGGATCAGGGCTTGGATCGATCGCAACCGTCGGATCGTCGCCGATCTCGGACGGATTGCAACTGTCCGAGATCGGTCGTGGCCGATCGGGATCATGGCTTGGATCGATCGCAACAGTCGGATCGTCGTCGATCTCGGACGGATTGCAACTGTCCGAGATAGGTCGTGGCCGATCGGGATCACGGCTTGGATCAATCGCAACCGTCGGACCTTTGCCGATCGGACCGATTGCCGCGGTCCGCAATCGGTCGTCGCCGATCGGGATCAGGGCTTGGATCGATCGCAACCGTCGGATCGTCGCCGATCTCTGACGGATTGCAACTGTCCGAGATCGGTCGTGGTCGATCGGGATCACGGCTTGGATCGATCGCAACAGTCGGATCATCGTCGATCTCGAACGGATTGCAACTGTCCGAGATAGGTCGTGGCCGATCGGGATCACGGCTTGGATCGATCGCAACCGTCGGACCTTTGCCGATCGGACCGATTGCCGTGGTCCGCGATCGGTCATCGCCGATCGGGATCAGGGCTTGGATCGATCGCAACCGTTGGATCGTCGACGATCGTCGCAATCTTTTTTAAATAAGTTTATGTAATTAAAATTTTTATAAAATAAATTGCGACGCCATTTCTCGTCGCAATTATTAACATTAATTATAAATATAATCATTTATAAATATTATTAAATAAATTGCGACGCCATTTATCGTCGCAATTATTATAATAAATTTAAATATTTTCATTTAAAAATATTTAAAAAATAATTGCGATGCAATTATTGCGTCGCAATATTTGTAATAAGTTTTTATTTTAATCTATTTAAATTATTAAAAAATTATTGCGACGCCTTAGCGACGCAATTATTAGAAAAAAAAATATTTTTCCCGCCAGGTGATGGCGCCAATTTAGCGACGCTTCAGCGACGCATTTAGTGGCATCGCTATGTTTTCAGAAAATTATTAAAAACATGTTTTAACGATGAATTAGCGACGCCCTAGTGCGTCGCTAAGAAAAAAAAAAAAATTGCGACGAAAATGGCGACGCATTTTGGCGTCGCTAATTCCCTATATTTAAGCCGGGTCCCTTCTCCTTTCCTCCTTCCCGTCTTGACCTAGCGCCGCCGTGAAGCTAAAGCTCCAATCTCCGGCGCATCCCCGTCCTCCGGCTACCCGACGATCGCATCCGACTCCGGCAACCCGACGATCTCATCTCAACCAAGGTAAGCTCCGATAATCTAAAAAAAAATTGATTTTTTTTATTTATTTCCCTACGGCCACGGCCGCTGCCGTGGCCGTCTTCTCCGGCCACGGCAGGGCCGTGGCCGTCTTCTCCGGCCACGGCCGGTGCCGTGGCCGGCAGTGGCCTGGCCACGGTGGCCAGGCCACTGTAATCAAAAAAAATTTTTTTTTTTAAACAGGTGGGAGGGGAGGAAACCCCCCCGCCCCCCCTTTCTTTTCTTGTCCGGCCACGGCCGTGGCCGCGGCCGGACAAGGCGCCACGGCCGCTGCCGTGGCCGTCTTCTCCGGCCACGGTCGCTGCCGTGGCCGACAGTGGCCTGGCCACGGTGGCCAGGCCACTGTAATCAAAAAAAAAAATTTTTTTTTTAACAGGGGGGAGGGGAGGAAACCCCCCCGCCCCCCCTTTCTTTTCTTGTCCGGCCACGGCCGCGGCCGCGGCCGGACAAGGCGGCCACGGCAGCATCTTCTCCGGCCACGGCCGCTGCCGTGGCCGGCAGTGGCCTGGCCACGGTGGCCAAGCCACTGTAATCAAAAAAAATTTTTTTTTTTTAAACAGGGGGGAGGGGAGGAAACCCCCCCGCCCCCCTTTCTTTTCTTGTCCGGCCACGGCCGTGGCCGCGGCCGGACAAGGCGGCCACGGCCGCTGCCGTGGCCGTCTTCTCCGGCCACGGCCGCTGCCGTGGCCGGCAGTGGCCTGGCCACGGTGGCCAGGCCACTGTAATCAAAAAAAAAAAAATTTTTTGACAGGGGGGAGGGGAGGAAACCCCCCCGCCCCCCCTTTCTTTTCTTGTCCGGCCACGGCCGTGGCCGCGGCCGTACAAGGCGGCCACGGCCGCTGCCGTGGCCGACAGTGGCCTGGCCACGGTGGCCAGGCCACTGTAATCAAAAAAAAAAAAAAATTTTAACAGGGGGAGGGGAGGAAACCCCCCCGCCCCCCCTATCTTTTCTTGTCCGGCCACGGCCGTGGCCGCGGCCGGACAAGGCGGCCACGGCCGCTGCCGTGGCCGACAGTGGCCTGGCCACGGTGGCCAGGCCACTGTAATCAAAAAATTTTTTTTTTTTTTTAAACAGGGGGGAGGGGAGGAAACCCCCCGCCCCCCCTTTCTTTTCTTGTCCAGCCACGGCCGTGGCCGCGGCCGGACAAGGCGGCCACGGCCGCTGCCGTGGCCGTCTTCTCCGACCACGGCCGCTGCCGTGGCCGCAGTGGCCTGGCCACGGTGGCCAGGCCACTGTGACAAAAAAAAAAAAAAAAATTTTTTTCCTTAACAGGGGGGGAGGGGGAACCCCCCCCCCCCCCCCCCCCCCCTTTCTTTTCTTGTCCGGCCACGGCCGCTGCCGTGGCCGGCAGTGGCCTGGCCACCGTGACAAAAAAAAAAATAAATAAATTTTTCCTTAACAGGGGAGGGGGGAAACCCCCCCCCCCCCTCCTTTCTTTCTTGTCCGGCCACGGCCGCTGCCGTGGCCGGCGGTGGCCAGGCCACTGTGACAAAAAAAAAAAAAAATTCAATAAAGCTGTTTGGATTGACTGTTTTTTTATGTCTTGATTATTCAATAATATTTGTAATGCTAGATTATTTAATTTACATAATATTTATACAATAATTAATTTAAGCAGAATGTTTATGACAATATATTTGTGCATTTATACTCATTTATATTTGTTATGTCTTGATTATTTATATTCTGCTGCAAACTTAATGATGCATTACATTTTGAAATGCTAAAAAAATGTTTTGTTGTAATATTATTTAATTTCCAGCAAAAAATTACTAGTTTCAATGATTTACATTTTAGTATTCGCAAACATTTGTATTTGACACAATAATCTTAGAAAGTTAGCGATTACATGTATAATTCACAAGAGGTTAAGAATAATAAGCATAAGTTCGATTGTCTTCGGACTTCCATAATCACAGCACTTTAATTAACCTTTAGACCCGTTTGAGAATTTGTAAGCCTTAGTCTTGCAAATTCTCAAATTGTCCTGGTGGACAGTTTGAAATATTTCTTGTGACATGTTAGTCTGCTAGTAATCATCGTGGGGTGAGATTTCGGTTTGCATTTGCTCATACGTTCTCCTAGTGTGGCTTATATACCACACATGTAGGAGAACATATGGGGAAATGCTGCCAAAATTTTAATGTTGCCGATCGATGATAATTAATAGCAGAATAACATATCACAAAAATATTCTTGAATGGGATAGGGCCTTACCTTGTAGACATGGAGTGAAGGTAGAATTATTTAAGACACTTGAATTCTTGTGAAGTCTAATGACTAAACGCACCGCCTTATGGCCCGACACAAACTCAAGCCCTCTCTTTAGCCATTAACCTATGCATCGGTCCTTGCTAGCACCCCAAGGATCGTAGCCGTGGCTCGCCCTTGCATGGTAGGGTCCTTATTTACCTAAAAAAAATTTGGGTACTTATAAATGATTTAATTGGTTGTAATTAACCTTAATTAGTTGTGCCCAAGAAATAATTTAGTTATATATTTATTAATACTAATAGTTTTATTTTTTGGTTTCATTTAATGATTTACCAGACTTTGTATAAGTCGGTAAAAAATGAGCGGGACTCACTCATGGATGTATGCAAGGATAAAAGATGGCTTGCTGAATCCAGATTTTCTGAATGGATTGGAAGAATTTATCGCATTTGCATGTAGCCAACCTGAATGGATGGATGGGCCTAGGATTAGGTGCCCATGCAACTTCCACAGGTGTCAGAATAAAGCCTACAGAGATGTGGAAACTGTTAAGGTGCATTTGTGTAAGAAGGGTTTTTTCCTGATTACTATGTTTGGTACTGTCATGGTAAACCAGAGGATATTCCAGCAGTTGTTATAGGCCAACAAGAGTCAATTCCCGTTGATGAACCATATGTGAATTTAAACACATATGAACAAATGGTTATGAATGCATCGGGTAATGACTTCAATCAGAATACATTTATGGAAGAACCAAATCCAGAAGCACAACAATTTTACGATATGTTGCGTGCTGCCAATCAAGAATTGTATCTTGGGTGTGAGGGTCATTCCCAGTTCTCTACAGCTGCTCGAATGTTGAATATTAAGGCAGAACATCGATTATCAGAAAAGGCGTTCAATTCTGTAGCTGAGTTAATCAAAGAAATTCTGCCAAATGATAATGTTGCCGCAGACAGTTTTTACGCAACAAAGAAGTTGTTGCGTGGGCTTGGGCTCCCAGTTAATAAGATCGATTGTTGCTTGAACAATTGTATGATATTTTGGGGTGAAGACTCAGAGCTGAGATGGTGTAAGATTTGTGGGCAATCAAGGTTCAAAAACACAGAAGGAGGAGCCGGTACAAGTAGGAGGAAAAGTGTGCCTTACAAGAGGATGCATTACTTTCCTCTTACCCCACGCCTGCAGAGATTATACAGATCTGAGGCAACAGCTGCTGATATGAGATGGCATGCCGAACATGAATCTAAAGAGGATGAAATGCGGCATCCATCAGATTCAAAGGCTTGGAATCATTTCAATGAAAATCATCTTGATTTCGCTGAAGATATAAGGAATGTGAGATTAGGTCTTTGTACCGATGGCTTCCAACCATTTGGTCAAGCGGGGCAACAGTATTCATGTTGGCCTGTGATACTGACTGTATATAACCATCCTCCGTGGAAGTGCATGAAAGATCCTGCAATGTTTTTAACCGTTTTGGTTCCAGGACCATCAAATCCAAAGGAAAAGATTGATGTCTTTCTGCAACCGTTGGTGGCCGAATTGAAAATGTTGTGGGAAACAGGAGTGGTAGCCTACGACATTTCTATGAAACAAAATTTCTTAATGAGAGCTGCTTTGATGTGGACAATAAGTGATTTTTCGGCATATGCAATGTTGTCTGGTTGGAGCACTGCTGGACGTCTGGCATGCCCTCATTGCATGTATGATTCGGATGCATTTACATTGCAGAAGAGTGGTAAGCAGTCATGGTTTGATAACCATAGGAAATTCTTGCCCCCAAATCATCCTTACAGGCGTAACTTGATCGCCTTCCGGAAGAACAAAGCAGTCACAAAATTTGCCGAACCGGTTAGGTCCGGCACGGATCTATTTGATTCTATAGAGCATTTGGGGTTGATGTATGCACGGAAACCGGATGCAGATAGAATAAATAGCCGTATATGTAAAGAACATAACTGGAAGAAGCGAAGTATATTTTGGGATTTGCCTTATTGGAGCACAAATCTCATCCGGCACAATTTGGATGTTATGCATATCGAGAAAAATTTCTTTGATAACATATGTAACTGGCTAAGAGGGTTAAATTTTCAGATGGTTATGCCTCAAATATCGGTAGGTGTGTGGACATGCATAAGCTCAAGTTGTTCGGCATGAAGAGCCACGACTGCCATGTTTTCATGCAACGATTATTACCTATAGCTTTTCGTGAGTTGCTTCCGCAACATGTCTGGAAGGCAATTACGGAGCTCAGCTTATTCTTCAAGGAGTTATGTGCCGCCGTCATTACTTCTGCATCCATGGCAAGGCTTGAGGAGGAAATTCTAATTATTTTATGCAAGCTTGAGCGAATATTTTCTCCCAGTTTTTTTGACTCAATGGAGCATTTACCGGTTCACTTGCCATACGAAGCGAGCATAGCTGGTCCCGTGCAGTATCGCTGGATGTATCATTTCGAGAGGTAAATATATACATCATTAAGATATGTTGACATTTCAAATATTATTTCATTGCTTGAAAAATTCGTTAATTTTTTTGTTGCAACTTTACATATAGGTATCTTAAGAAGTTAAAAAATAATGTGCGTAATAAAGCAAGGGTTGAAGGTTCTATATGCAATGCACACTTGGTCGAAGAAGTTTCAGCTTTTGCCTCACATTACTTTGAGGGTCACGTCCACACGAGGAGCCGAAATCATGGTCGTAACGATGACGTATGTGTGGACGAAGCAGAAGCTAATGACGGTAGAATATCAATTTTTAAAGCTATCGGCCGTTCATTTGGTGGGCAGAAGTCAAGAAATCTTAGCGATATGGAGTATAATGCAGCACATTATTACATCCTAATGAATTGTCGAGAAGTCGATCCTTATATTGAGTAAGTGTATACTTCAATGCTAAATTGAAAATTTAAATTTATATAATAATATACCATATATTTAATTTCTAACAGTAGTTTTCATCCTTTTCATCCCATAAGGATGTTCTGTGATAGACAACGACAGATGAATCCCGACATCAGTCAAGTTGCAATTGGGCAGAAATTAGAAACGGAGTTTGCTTACTGGTTTTATGAATTTGTGAGTAGTATCACTCAATCAATTTCGATAATGACTATTATTTTTTGAATTGGATGTCAATAGCTTATTAATTTATAGGTCAACGGGCCATGGTCGACAACCGACAATATTTTCATTAAATGTCTATCGCAATGGCCATTGAAGACCGTAACAACCTCTACTGGCTATTTTGTAAATGGGTACAAATTTCAGATTGAACGATTAGTAGCTTCAAGAGGCACGCAGAACTGGGGCGTGTGTGTAAAAAGAGAAAGTGTTGGAGCAAATATGCAGGATTATTATGGAAAGTTAGTAGAGGTGGTTGAAGTTGAATATCCCGGTTGGCCTATGAAACGAACCGTATTGTTTCGTTGTGATTGGTTCGATCCGATAGTTCCTGTGGGCAAAAGGGTTCATAATGACTATAATTTGGTTGAAGTGAACCATCAACGAAGATTACAGAAATATGACCCATTCATCCTTGCATCCCAAGCTCAGCAAGTATTTTACTGCGGATATCCAAGTTTGCGCAACGACAAGCGAGATTGGTGGGCCGTTTCTAAAATCGTCCCACGTTCAACAATCGTATTAGAGGAGAGTTCATCAAGTCAATCAACCGAGTGCCCTGCATTTCAAGAGGATGAGATGGAAATGCACGCAATTGAGGATGACACAAGGGCTCCTGAAACATCACTTAGAGATCCAAGTGGTGATGTCCAACAAATTGCGGATGCAAATGTTCGGTTTCCTTCCGATGATAATGAAACTGATTCGCAATCCGATACGGCATCGGATGTTGAACCAACATTTCACGAAACAAATGACACCGATTAAACATAAAGGTTTTTTAAAATTTAACTTTTTTTTATAAGTGTTAAATTCTTACATAGTCAATCATTAATCGTAATTTAATTGTGTGAATCTTTAGTATTTTCAGTATGAGGGGCAGAGGTAGATCTACCGACGACAGTTTGGGTGAGCAGAGACGTAGTTTGGATCCTGCGAGATCAGATCACATGAGCGTCGGAGATGAAGAGTTTGGATCTCCAGCAGAGGCGCAGCCTTCGATCTCTGCACCAGTATTACCATCCATCCGATCGGCACAGACCTCCGAGAGTTCTTCCGCGATCGGCGGCCGCACTGTACTTAGACTTGATGCTCAGGGGATGTAAGTATATACTAATTAAAAATATTTTATTTATGTTTTTAAGTCATTTACTTATAAACTTGCATTTTTTTAACAGATTCATTGAGCAGCATCATGTCTCCAGCCACATCAGTGCCGTTTTTCAGAGGCGTGCAGATCCCACTAGCTACGATTGGCGTCACGTATTGCCAGCCACGAGGAAGTTTTATTTTTCTGAGTTTCAGGTAAACTTATTAAATACAATTTATCAGTGATATATAATTCTTTAAAGTTAATAAATTCAGAAACTAACTGTTTATTTTAATGCAGAAAAAGTTTACGTGGGATCCTGCCACCCATGATGCCATTAGGGCAGCATGGGAGGCTCTGACGCGATGCCGATACTCCGACATGCTTCATCGTTGGAGGTCGTCGGGTCAGCGTCCTGCGCACGTGCCAGAGGGTATTTGGCACGAGTGGCAGCAGGCCTGGGAGTCCGATGGCTGGCGCAGGAGGTCCGCATCAGCCAGCACGAACCGCCGATCTGAGAAGGGCGGTCCTGGCATGGGTCTCTCCCGTCATACTTCGGGCTCCATTTCGATTCAGGAGCACAGACGACGTATGGTAAGAAAATATAAATATTTTAATTACTATTTTAGTTATTTACAAATATTTGTATTAATATCATTTTTTTTATTGTTATAGACTGAGCAGGAGGGCGGAGATCCTGGTGAGTTTCGTCTATTCAGGGCGACACACACCAGGAGGGACGGCTCCTGGGTCGACACGCGATCACGGGAGGTTGCGGTAAGAAATTAGATTTATGTAGTATCTGTTTAATTTCTAAAATTTTATTTCGAGAAATTTATTAACTCATTTATTGTTGATTTCATATTTTCAAGATACGAGTCAAGGAGCTTCGCTCCCAGGCATCGCAGGTCGACTCTACTGATGGGGAGACGCCCGTCGAACTCTCAGCAGAGGAGAGTCGACGTGTGTTTTTGGAGGCTGTTGGTGCCCAGCCACGAGACCGCAGGGTCTATGGTATGGGTACTAGAGCTTCTACATTTTTTCCCCATCAGGCCTCCAGCTCGCGAGTTCCTGCTGATCTTCCTCCCGAGCGTTTACAGGAGCTTCGCAGATCTATTGCAGAGGAGGTTCGGCAGGAGGTCGAGCAGGATTTTGAGGATCATATGCGAGGCCGGGATCAGGAGGTTGCAGACATGCGAGATGAGATGCATTATTTGCGGGATATGGTTAGACGCTTGTCGCAGAGTCTTCAGCCTCCACAGCCTCCACGTGATCGTTCAGATTCTTGATGTATTTTTTTTTTCTTTTTTTATGTTGTAAAAACTTCAAAATTTTAATATATAAATTATTTTTTGAAATATATTATTATTTGGATTGAGTGAAAAATGTTTGTATCAATATTTAGATTTAGCAAAATTGAATTAACTGTTTTAATTTTAATCATTTAAATATTTTTAAAAACAAAATTTGCGACGCATTAGCGACTGATATTGGATCGCTGATATTTTAAGATATTATTATTAAATATTACGACGCAATGACCTAGCATCGCAATAATTTAAAAATAAATTTAATAGCGACACATTAGCGACTAAAATTAAGTCGCTATTTTATCTTAAAAATTATTTTAAAATATTGCGACGCAATTACCTTGCGTCGCAATATTTTAAAATAATTTTATTTGCGACGCATTAGAGCGTCGCAATATTTAATAATAATTTTTTTAAAAAATTAATTATAAATATTGCGACGCAAATTAGTGCGTCGCAATATTTAATAATAATTTTTTAAAAAATTAATTATAAATATTGCGATGCAAATTAGTGCGTCGCAATATTTAATAATTTTTTTAAAAATTATTATTATAAATATTGCGATGCAAATTAGTGCGTCGCAATATTTAATAATAATTTTTTTATAAATTAATTTTAAATATTGCGATGCAAATTAGTGCGTCGCAATATTTAATAATAATTTTTTTTCTAACTAAATTTATTTTTAAATTTAGCGACGCATTTTCATGCGTCGTAATATTGCGACGCAATGTGGCGTCGCAAGAGCGTCGCAGAGAGTCGCAAAATTGCGACAAAAGGGTATTGCGACGGACAGTTGAGCGACGCCCTCGTTGCGTCGCTATTGCGTCGCAATATCATGTTTAGCGACGCAATTGCGACGCATTTGGGCGTCGCAATATTTAAAATCTCTTGTAGTGAACCCAATGAGATTAAACTAATCCCCAAGCTCGTATACACCCATGATTTGACTTAATCTTAACCCTTGAACCTACACCCAGCCCAATACAAGTTAGCCCCCTGGACCTTGATAGCACCATACCAGGCCCAACAATTATTTCATAGGTGTGGTGTGCATGGCTCCTATTGCACATATATAATTTTTCTTCTACATGCGCCATTATAGGCCCACCATCGAATTTGGATTTGGTGTAGGTTATGCTTGACCTTGACTCAATCTAGATGCTTTGTTGGATTTATGTTATTTTTTTTTCTTTTCATGACTTCAACTAGAATGATATGAGACAACGAGCTATGAAATTTTGATGGTAGAGATAATATTAAATATTTTAAGAAAGTCATCTGGCGTGGAGACGAGTTCGTAGTCTTACTTCGTAGATAAGAGGAAACAAGAACCACAAGAAATGTCTAACCAAGATCATAAATGAAAGAACACGGATGGCCCGCCAACTTTTCAAAAAAAAAAAAAAAAGAATGAACTTCCGCGTCTTATTGTATTATGCTAAGATACTACTATCAAATGATACATTTTCAACTACTTTCTTGCCATATATTCTGGAATAATACATTGCCAAATCTGTTACATTTAATGCTTCAACGATAAGAGGAAAAAGGACGGCAAGACAATCAAAGAGCTTTCTATGAATTGTAGAGAATCTGTTGTAATGAGGAGTATGTCCCCATGGTACCAATCAGAATTCCCACAACTAAAATCCCTATGATAACCACTAGCTCAATGCTGAGTCTTCGAGAAGCCCTAAAAATTTTGAGGTAGCATAAACAAGGAAATAGCACAGTCGCCATGATGCTTAAAAAAGACCCAATAAATGACATAAGGGAGCCAAAAAAGGGGACCGCTAATGCTATTATCGTGGTGCTAATCAGCAAGAGAGTTCTAATAAGAAAACTTGCGAAACTGCTGCCGTGAAAAGGAAGCCTTTCTTCTATAGCGTTTGCAACCGGTGTCACCAATAGTGCATACTTTGAAAAGGGATTGATCAGAGTGGTATAAATTGCTATGCTTGAATACGGCTTGCCAACAGGAAGATTCAGTGTCACCTGAGATTGTAGATCTTCACCATACATTAGGTAGCCCAAAATTGCCACCAGTCCATAATTGAGAGTGCTGAGAGTATAGGATATAAACAAAACCTGCAATGATAAACAAACAGAGAAAATTTTTAAGTATATGCTGCCTCAGAGAGCATAATTAATTAAGTTTGGGAGGATATTTACATCGATATATTGTTTCATGCCAACGGAGAATTGGAAGGTCAAAGGTTTGGCATCTCTAGTCAAGATTAAGTCCTAAGCGGGTGTGCGTGCATGTGTGTGAGCCTGTAGTGTGTTTCCTTTGAGTATTTCTTCCCTCGTCTCATTGAGGAGAGGTAAGGAAATGAAGATATTTCCTAATAAGCTAGAACCTGAAAAATATGTAGGTTACCTTAGAAAACTGCCTGCTATCTTTCATGGAGGCGTGAATGGTGGGGAAAATTGCATGACCAGTAAAGCATACAAAGTATAACCCCATAGCCGTGGGTAATCCACTTAAGTTGAGCAACCTGCCAGTCTTACTAAATCCAGTTTCAGCTATGCCGGCCCACAATAAAGCTCCCAACAAGATCATTGATGCTAAGAGTCCACTTGCAGAGACATAGGCAAGCGCGCTCAAGTCCCTCAGCCAAGTCGTAGGCAGGATGATGAGGGAAGCCAGCAAAACAAAGAGTTGCTTCCCTTGGATCCTCAGCGTAGCCAATTCCAAGGTTGCATCCGGGAACAATTTGTCCAAGTTATCCCCCGCCAGTATCAGGAATCCGACCGCGACGAGGTATAGCTCCAGATACATGAAGATGGCTATGGTTATCCTTCCCGTGGAACCAAAAGCATACTGTCCGATGTCGGGGTAGCTTTTGATGCATGGATCGGCATCCATGCATCGTTCTATGAGTATTCCTGTGTAGCAGCATATGATGCCCGCCACCAGAAAGAGTGCTAAGCTCAGCCATCCCCCCTCTGAGAGAGCAAATGGCATTGACAACACCCCGATACCTGATTTAAGAAACAGGAGCAGGAATGACGAAGGCCGGTTAGCTTGCTGTTGTTGTGAGGTACGTACAGACCTCTAGTACTGTTTGCCTAAGCTTAATTAGCACAGAACATACGCAGAAGAGAAAGAGAGAGAGAGAGAGAGAACCTGAAAGGGCATTGGCGACGTTGAGGCAAGTTCTAGAAAACGAACTGCCCTTGAAAGGATGAAGTTGGGCCTCTAATTTGTTAGCGTAAAGGAGGTGGGCGGCATCATGATGGACATGCTCGTGGAGGAGGGGTTTCTTGATGCAGGACTCGATGTCATCGCCGTTAAACGCCACAAGCACAGGTGCCGACTTTGTTTGCGGTGAAGGCGGGAGGACTGCCATTTTCTGCTCTCTCTGGGAGGGTCCCTTGGAGGGGCACCAGCACGGCAGCACGCCCAATTTATGCAGCAATCCTCCCCTCAAAGCCAATAAATGATTGAACACACACGTGTCTGGTGTTGTTCGCAAAGGACACTTTATCAAATAAAAGTCGTTAAGCTCACGGCAGTGCTCTAGCGTGACCTCTCACACGTCAGTCAATATGGGATGGCCAGGTCGAGGGAATTTCTCACCGCAGAGAGAGAGAGTGTGTGTGTGTGATTCGCGTGGTGAAAGCGAGTCCAGCGCACGCCGTTGCCCGGCAACCGTCAGAAATAGAACCCACCGCTAGCTCCACGCTCCTTCCCAAGCTCCGCGTTATGATGGAGAGAGTTGCTACTCGCTCGCTGCTTCCCCGGCTCCGCGTTACGGTGATAACGCTCTCGGGTGTCTTGTGGTTGTTGCCTGGTTTGTTCAATCATACGGATCGATAACTCCTCGTGCGGCTGGAATCAACCACGTTTAACAGCGGCTGGAATCAACCACGTTTAACATCTGAAGTTCTTTCCTTTTTTTTTTTTTTTTTTTGTCTCTATCTTTAATTTTCTCTTTTAGAGGTATATATATTGCGGATTGTTAGGCTGTTATTTAAAATAAGGAATAAGGAGGATATCTATTCTCAAAGGTAGTATTTGGATGTTCTATTCCTGATTGGAATAGGGTCTTATTCCATGCTATTCCCTCAAACAAGCAAAAAAAAAAAAAAAAAGGTGGCGAGCCTCCTAGGAATTAGTATTCCGGTCAAATGTTCTCATTCTAAAATTCGTATTCCATGCTTCCCTATGGAATAGTCCTATCTCATTTACCATATTTCAAGGGCAGTGACTGAAATTTTTTTTGATAATTATTCTCTCTATCGAAAAAATTTATGATATTAAATATAAAGAAGAAAAGATGTAGCATTAGCTAACCATTACTAATATATGTACATAACAATGTCCACCACAAAATGGTAATGGTATAATCCACTTTTCTCTTGCTAACCGTTACTAATATATGTACATAATATACATGCAAACTTTTAATAGATCATAATAATAAATTAATTAATAAAAAATAATTATTTAAGTAATTACATTAATAAATAAATTGATAATCCATTTTTTTTCTTATGATTTGGTCAAGAGTATTTTTGAGATTTCTAAAAAAATCTTCATCTATTCCTAATAAAATACAAGCTTACTCACATGTCATCTAAACACCATTTGAAATAACATGCATTAATTGCACTAAAATCAGATGGAATACCATATTTCAAACCAAACAAAAATATGGAATAATAAGGGGAATAAGCTATTCTTGAGGAATATGTATTCCTATTTCTATAATAACTTTTTAACATCTAAACACTACCAAAAGCCAACATTACGAAGGATAGTTGGAAATAAAGTTAACCATCCCCTAAACTTATTCCCTATGGACTGGGAGAATAGCTAGTTATTCCCCCAGTTATTCCTTGAGGGTAAAACTATTATATTAAAAAAAGTTGGTTATTTCATTAGCTATCCTATGGATAAACTCTATCATGTACACTTATCGAGGAATAGCTATTTTTTTATCAAACACTATCTTAAGGATATTATATCAAAAATATTGTGCCACTACATCTGCTTTATCTACTAGATCCTAAATCTATACCATTTCCTTATTATTCACGAAATTGACAGGCTATGCTGAGAGACATTTTATTCTTCTTTACTTTTAGAAGGGAAGAAATTTTATACTAATTGATGCAAATATTATCAAAGGTCATACTTGTTAAAAATTTTTGATAGCACTCTGATAATGCTCAAGAAAAAATGCTTGAGTGAGAAAATATCATTTATATTATTATTTTGTAAACTCTTCACACTACTTAGATTCAATACATATTATCCTATATATAGATATATGAAGGTAACTTTTGGTCAACCCCCATAAATACATAACAATTCTTAACTCTTTGAATATTTAAATGACTCTTAAATTTTTTAACTTGTTCTTAATTCTAGATAACTCTTAGAATTTCTAACTCATTTAAATTACATAAAAATATAACAACTCTTAGACTTCCACTCTCATTAATTACAAATTAACTCCAACATCTTCCTCTTAATTTGAAATTTTTCATAATATCTTCAATTACTTATCTGAACCACAACCAGAAAGAAAGTCTCTACAAATGCTCTTTTCATTGATCAACAAGAAGGAAAGTATCATCTTCAATCACCCTTTCTTTATCTTCTATGATAACTCCTTTTTTTCATCTTCAACTTCAGCTCATTTAATTCTTTAATTACATCTTCATATTTATTCTTCAACTCTTCATAGGCTTCATGCAAATCTTGCACATATATCTTAACATCTTCAATTTCCTAAAAATAAACATCTTTCATACTAATATTATAAATATTTTTTAAATAGTAATTACTTATAATGCTGCATTATTTTCTGCTTCCTTCTTTGTAATAGTTGCATTTCCATCGATCATAAAACTTTTACTTATATCTTCAAAAATAACTGTTACCATAAAATTTAGAGAATGATCTGGTCCAAACTTCTCACTTGTATATCTTGCTGAAGAAAAAATTATTTTTTTAAGCATTACCTTGTATGGCGCAGCCACAACTATTACCTTTTCATCCTTCATTTTTTTCAATTGGTGGTGTTAAAGAAATATCTTATCTTTAACATCTAAAGACTACTCTTGTCTTCTTTTTTTTTACAAAGTCTTTTATCTTAGACTTGCACACTTCTTAACGGATTCCTTTTGATCCGAAGACTTAACACCTTAATGGAGGATATAAACAACTTGTTCATGAACTTTTTTCAATTCTAAAGCTGCTCTCTGCTTGCTTTAGGAACTTATCAGAGTACTACCAGGCTCTCTGACTCTCTTTCTTACTTTAGGATCGACCAAGTTCTTTGGCTCTCTTTGATACTTGTTTAAGGATTGCCCTTGCTTTGATAATTGCTGAAAAAAATCGATCAGGCTCTGATATCACTTTTGTTGAAATTTTTTGTTAGCACTATGATAATGTTCAAGGGAAAATGCTCGAAGTGAGAGAAATATTATTTATATTATCATTTTATAAACTCTATACACTACTTAAACTCAATACATATTGTCTTATATATAGATATATGAAGGTGACTTTTGGTCAACCTTCATAAATACATAATAATTCTTAACTCTTTGAATATCTAAATGACTCTTACATTTTCTAACTTATTCTTAATTCTAGATAACTCTTAGAATTCTTGACTCATTTAAATCATAAAAAAAAATAACAACTCTTAGACTTCCACTCTCATTAATTACAAATTAACTCCAATAATACTAAACCTCAAAAAGATAACTCCTTAAGCATAAGCTCCTGCTAATTCATATAGATGTGCCAGCATTCCACTATCCAATTTGCTAAAAAGTCTACTACCTATTTTGGTTCTCTATAAATATGTAGATATTCCATGTGGGAATTTGAAGCTATGATATTAAGGAGGTCTCAAAGAAAGAGATGTTAACATGGTGTCTTTTCTTGCAGCTAATATAACTCTATTCTTTGATAAAAAATGTTATGAAAAAGTTGATCAAAATTTTCCTTTACCAATTAACTTATTTGTATTCTTTTGCTTCAGTTAATAAAGTTAAAAAAAAATTATAGTTTCAAGTTATCATTTATCTATCAAATTATCGATAACACTTAATCATCTAAGAGATATATAAATTGATTTCCTATAAATTAGATAAAATATTTTTATCTTTCTTCCACTCTCATTAATTACAAATTAACTCCAATAATACTAACCTCAAAAAGATAACTCCTTAAGCATAAGCTCCTGCTAATTCATATAGATGTGCCAGCATTCCAAATACGTAATGCTACATTGCTTCTTGCACTATCTAATTCGCTAAAATGTCTACTACCTATTTTGGTTCTCTATAAATATGTAGATATTCCATGTGGGAATTTAAAGCTATGATATTAAGGAGGTCTCAAAGAAAGAGATGTTTGCTAAAAAGTCTACTACCTTTTTTGGTTCTCTATAAATATGTAGATATTCCATGTGGGAATTTAAAGCTATGATATTAAGGAGGTCTCAAAGAAAGAGATGTTAACATGGTGTCTTTTCTTGCAGCTAATATAACTCTATTCTTTGATAAAAATGTTATGAACAAGTTGATCAAAATTTTCCTTTACCAATTAACTTATTTGTATTCTTTTGCTTCAGTTAATAAAGTTTTAAAAAATAAATTATAGTTTCAAGTTATCATTTACCTATGAAATTATCGATAACACTTAATCATCTAAGAGATATGTAAATTGATTTTCTATAAATTAGATAAAATATTTTATCTTTCTTTAATATCTAAATATTTCTGCATATGATTACGATTCTTCGTTCCATTAATTGATAAAGGTTATATACATTGCACTATTAAACAATAACAATAATAAAACCTTAATACCAAATTAGTTGAAATTGGTTACATGAATATTTTTTTGCTATTCAATTTAATTTTAAGTTATTTTTATGAGATGCAAATATTATCTCTTATATAATTTTTAGTTTATCTCTATTTTTTTTAGACTCATCAAATCACTCCATATAAGTACAACATTCATTTATGTTAAATATCTTCAAACCATCTAAGTTATATTTCTCTTAGTTTATTCTCAATTGAAGCTATTAAGATTTTTTTAAAATTTATCATAAAAAATATTCATGTTTTTTTAGAAGCAAATTGGTGGAATGAATAATATCACACAATTAATCAGATATGAAATAGTTACAAAAATAGAGAAGCCGAAAGGCCTGCTCCTGAGAACAAAAGAAGCTTACGAGCCAGAAGATCTACTTCTTAGGCAGCACCCACAAGCCAAAGTAGGACACCAAGATACGAAAATATATATTCCTAAAAAAATGACGCGCTGAGCTAGACATTGGCAAAGAACACGTGAAAACAGGAAATTGAGTGAGACCCGAATCAGTTTTATGGATGGTATTTAACATGCTCAGTTGATTGGAATTTGCAAGTCAAAAGAGGATGAAGGCCTCGATCCAGCCTTGCAGCCACTAATAAGTAGTATGCGGACGCGGAGAATGCCATGTGGATGAGGATTGTGCATGCATCTGATCACTATGTGGAAGGAAGCTAAGGCCAAGAGCAAGAGGCAGCTTGGACGAAATATCACGTCTATGGAAGGATAATATTTCCATATATCTCAAAGAAGATAATGCCAAGAGCAAGAGGCAGCTTGGACGAAATATCACGTCTATGGAAGGATAATATTTCCATATACTCAAGGAAGATAAGGCCAAGAGCAAGAGGCAGCTTGGATCGAAATGTCACGTCTATGGAAGGATATTTCCATATATCTCAACGCCTTCCGCGGATATCTTTGATTTTTTGCTGCATAATGGGAGCAGTTGTGGTGATGAGCGGTTTGGAGGCATCTTTTAAAAGCTTTTGTTCCCTAGTTTTATCGACAAGTAATAAAATCATATATTCAACTGGAAGGGAGATAACTTAGATAACTTACTTTTCCAAGCACGTGATTAACGCTTTAAGGATTCTCTGCTTGGAATTACATGCTTTGGAATCATAGGTGTGTTCCTTCACGTCTTCTTCCTCGCTGTAGTATGCATTTGTGGCTGGAAATTCCTTTACAAATGAACAAAAACACTTACGTACAAACCAAGAATTTTGAGTTCTTCAAGAGTGGCAGGGGGAATGGAAGGAGAAAATAGTACCATTGATTCTCTCTGTTGTCGTCAAATCATTTTCCTCGAACATGAGGTAAGATTCGGAACCCAATAACCTATAAGAATAGGTCTAGAATTCCTTCGATGACTCCATGGACCAGGATTCTACAAAAAAAAGTTTTCAAGGCCGGTTGTTCTGATGGAGACCCTTCGACGCTCAAGTAAGTAGTATGAAAAAATAGTAGTGTATATCTTTTTGGGAGTTAGTCGATAACTCGAAGAAGTTGAATCTTCTTTCTCATTATGAACGAATGTTCTTATATCTGGTCGGAAGTCCCTCTCACCCCTTTTTGGACAGTTGTTGATTTCGAGATGCCGTGGTTTGACATGGGATAAGCGGTGAGGTCAGCAGCAATAGGAGGTATCCACCTCATGGCCTGTCAGAATTGACAGGCCACCTCTTTATCTGATATGAACGGCTAAAGCCAGTTGGTGGGCTAAGTCTTGTTGGACGCGGTGCTGCAAACGATTGGTAGGCCATGTCTTGTCGAGCATGCATTGTAGCTGGTAGGTGGGCCACATGGGGCTGCAAGTGGTAGTGGAACACGTGGGATCGCAGGTGGTAGGTGAACCATATGGGACCGTAGGTGGCAGATGGATCATGTGGGACCGCAGGTGGTAGGTGGGTCATGTGGCGATTGCGGTCGATAGTGGGCCATGTGGGTACCGAGGCCGATACTGAAGTCGGTATTCAGGCCAACGCTGGAGTTGGTGCTGAGGCCGACTCTAGAGTCGCTGCCAAGGCCGACACTAGGGTCGGTGTCAAGGCCGCTTCTGGGGTCGATGCCGAGACTAAGGTTGAGGGTAGGGGTGCAACTTGGGCCGGATTCAACCCGAACTCAACCTGCCGAACCCGATTTGAAGCAGTACTTAAACTTATGTTTGCCCAACCCAAATTCAAAGGATCCGAATTTAATCCGAACCAATTTATAATTGATCCGATCTCAAATTGAAGTCAATCCGAGCCTAAAGTCTGAGTGTCTAGGCCTAGGTTGCCTACTCCCAAGCCTAAAGTCTGAGTGTCTGATTGTTTATTGCCTGTAGGCCATTTGACTCCCAAGCCCAGGCCCAACTCGCCGCTCAAGCCTCGCTAAAGTCCTAAACCGAAAAGCCTAGCACCTCGTTAGTTTCCGCCGCTCCCCTTCCCAAGCCTCCCTAAACCCTAGCATGGCAGTGCCTTGTTCATTTCTGCCGCTCCGCTCGTCTGCTCCCCCTCCCAAGCCTCCATAAACCCTAGCGTGGCAGTGCCTCATTCGTTTTTGCCTCTCCGCTCGTCTCACAGGATAGCACAGTGCCTGGCAGGCGGGAGCCATCTGCAGCGTGGGATTTGTCAAGGCATTCTAGAGGGACCATCTACAGCGGCGGGGCCAACGAGCTCAGCTCCAGCTACTCCAGAGGGACAGACTAGCGGTGGAGATCGGCACCTTCGTCCTCATTTACACCATCTTCTCCGCCACCGACCCCAAGCGCAACGCTCGTGACTCCCACGTCCCGGTAAGTGCTTTCATCCATAGTTGTTCTTGCTCTGAGAAGCGCCAGCCAAAGAATCACGCTAGGGACGTTCATATTCTCAGCTTTGCTTTCTTGTTTATCTTCTCGGCTTATGGAGCTGCTCAGAATTTGGAGAGCACCATGAACACGGTGAGCTCTGATTTTTCCCTTCTCTTTTCTTCATATCATGTTGTTTTGTCTTGATTTTTTTTTTTTTTACTTTCTGTAATCAGGAGGAGGATTAGGAACGATTTCATTGGGGATATTGTATACCTCCTTCACTTTGTTCATGGTGATGGCATCTCTGGTTGTCAGGGGGTTGGGGTCTAAAGGAGCCCTTGTTCTTGGTACCAGTGGCTACTTGCTGTTCATAGCATCCAACTTGAAGCCCTCGTGGTGCACTCTCAGAAATCACCTTTCTTGACACCGCAGTTTACTGTAACTTTAGCTGCATGTTTGCTTCGTTTGTTTTTTATCACTGTTTTTCGATGTTTTGGATATGGGTATGTCCATTTGCATCTCTTTTTTTTAAAATTTTTTTTTGAAAAGTTTGCGTCCTTGGGGACTGAGTAAGTGCTGATAGGCTTTGACGCTAGTTTCAGCCCTCCGATGCCGGCAGGGCTAATGGACCAATCATCAGAAAACAATCTTATATTTTTTTAAAAAAAAACAAGAGAGAAAAAAGAAAAAAAAAAAAACATACTTAGAAACACGAACTCAAAAGCTCGTTCTCAAACGTGTTTTCTTTCTGAATCTTATATTTCAAATTGTCATATATATATATATATTCATCAATCCGAATTCTAATTTGAAATTTAATCTGAACCTGATTTTTAAAAATAGGGTTAAGATTGAGATTTTACAAATAGGATTAGTGTTAGGGTTAGGGTTGAGAGAAACTCGAGTTTCATGAGTCCGAGTTGTACCGACATGTTGGACCATTATGAAGGATTTTAGTTGTCTGATTTTACCTCCATCAGTTAGTCTCATTCGTTAACTGTAACGTGGCTGGATCAGCCACATCAGATGCTCTTCCACTCTTGAGCTCGTGCGGTTACATCTCTCGTTAAGCGAAAGGAGCGTAAACTTATGACGCCCTCGGTTCTTTCTTGTGATTGATTGTGGGTGCGTGCCTCAAGAGGAGATCAAATCCCTCTCATTTAAGGGAGCATGGGACATTGTACCATCATCATGCAAAATATTCTTTCTCTCTAGAATCGAAAAGATTTTTCTCGAAATTAAGGCCATTTATATCAGATAAAGCAATAGCCATCATTGTGTTGACGTCATTGGTGTTCTATCATTGACCGCAGATCGCACCTTTTTGCACATGGCTGAGCCGTTTTGCCTCGGGCGAATAAGATCATGCGATGGTTGGGATAATGCCTTTAATAGGAGATATCCATGTGGTAGATCGAATCGGAAAGATTCGAACGTCTGGCATAAAAGGGGGCCATCCCTATCATCGATCTCCTTGTACATCCGAAGCTTTCTTGTTTCTCCTAAAACTTGACTTTCCGAGGCCCTTCTCCTTTGAACCATGTGTCCATTATATCCTTCCTTGCTCCAGGTTAGTCCTTTTTTATCTCTCTTTGTTTTCTTCCTCATGGACCCCGATAGGAAGGGTAAGAAGCCCATAGTGGCCCATTTGTCCTCGTCCTCCTCTAAGGACAGGGTTCCTTTGACCTAGCTGCGGGTGGCGGATGGGATCTTGATCTGAGGCCCTTCATCAACTGTAGCACCCCATCTCCCGTAGTTCAGCTACCACCTAGGGCTCGTCAGGCATCTTCTTTGGTCATCGCTCCCACCTTGGCGGGTCCGAAGGGGATCGCCTCCACCATGACCTCCGAAGACATATAGTCCCTTAGGGTTACATATAGGGTCCCTAGGGAGATCCGATAGTTTATCCCCGAACCCAGTGATAGGGTGACCTTTGGTCCTTCCGAGAGAATCGCCTTGTACGAGAAATTCTTCAAGGCAAGCCTTCAGCTTTCCCTCCACCCCTTCATTGTTAGTCTTCTTCATAGGTATGCCCTGATGCCGGTGCAATTGGTTCCGAATTTCTTTCGAACCATCCGTGCCTTTATGGTGCTGTGTGGTTACCTCAGCATAGTGAGCCGAGTGTCTCTTTTCGTAGTCTGTACACCCTCCATTGCCAGTCTGACACTGGGTGGTGGCTATTCACACTCAGATCTAGCCAAGCCATTAAACTTAACCTCCCCTCCTCCATTAAAGGATGGAAAATCTGATTCTTTTTCACACACAATGAGGGGTGAGGCAGAGTTGGGGGGATCCAAACCTGGAGCCGAATAAGAACTCAGTGGTGACTCCAAGGCTGGTCTGGCCTTGGGTGACGGTGAGCACCCGTGACCCCCCCCCCCCCCTTCCTTTTTTGACTAATCCTTGGCACATGTAGATATGAGGATATCCATGGCCGTCATGAAGAAGGTAGTTGAGAAGAAGAGGCAGATCATTGGTGGTGATGCTGAGAAGCCGGAGAAGAGGTCTCATCCCTGGTCCTCGATCCCCCCTCCATGTGAGCTCCAAACGGCCCGAAAGGAGCCCGCTCCGCCGATTGATCCTCCAACCCAGTCGGCCCCGAAGGAAACGAGGGTGAAGTAGCCTCCTCGGGGATGGAACCGGCCCCCTCGAATATATAACTGACCCCCTCAGAGATGGGAGTGGCCCTAAGAGAGGGTCCACCGATGGGGAGCAAGCGAGTGAAGGGGCCCCGGTGCCGACAAAGCTGATGGCGGAGGAGGCCGCCGCCTAAGGGGCCGAGCATGAGGAGGTACTTCCCATGTCCGGCTCTACACCCATGACCTTGGTGGTAGCCAGACCCGCGGAGATGGGCAAGCCAGTGATGATCCTGTCGTGACCATCCTTGATGCTCGAATGTCTCTGCCGGAGTTCCGAGAGGAGCTTCACCACCAATGGGTCCTCGATGTTTTCGTTCTTTCACAAGATTTCCCTGCCACAATATATACTGATAGGGATTTTCATGCAAATGATGAATTTCATGTTTGCCACCCGAGATGGCTCCCTCTGTGCTGATGCGGTCATCACCCGCACCCGACGGGACATCTCCGCCGCTCAAGCCCAAGCCGAGAAGGCCTAGGGTGCACTGGAGTTGGCTCGGGCTGAACGGACGGAGGAACTCCGAGTAGCCCAAGAATTGAGTCGCGAGTGGGAGGCTCGATTCAAGAAGGCAAAGCACCAGGCGACAGAGGAGCTCAAGTGCGCCTAGGCCACCAAAGCGAAGCTGGGGATTGTGGCCAGGCTGGAGGTGCACAACCTTCAGCTCCACTCTGTCAGCCTGCAGGTGAGCACGGTCGAAGAGCGGGCTGCTGACGCCTAGGTGATCGCTCGAATGGCTGATGCTTGGGTGGCTGACGCTGAGGTAGATAAGCGTGTTGCGATGGCGACGGTATTGAAGATGGAGGCAGCGGTGCAAACCGCCGAAGAGAGGGCCACAGCAACCGAGAGGGATGCCATGTCGGCAGTGGAGCACTATCGGGGCTCTGCCGATTTTGAGGAGGAGATGGCGGATGCCTCCGTCGGCACCTATCTGCAGGGCTTTAAGGACTGCAAGAAGAGGGTGGCCAAGGTTTTTGGGGTCACCGGTCTCGAGGACCTGGAGCCCTACAACGATGAGAAGCTGGGTAAGGCACTTACTGTTCCGTGCCTTGTACTCGTGCAAATCCGCAATGGGGCCACATCGCCCTCGGCCAGATTGGAGTACTTGTCAGCCTACGTTAAGTGAACTTAGAGTAAAGACTTATCGGCAGCTTCAAATCCCTTCCGTTGGTTGTGGGGATGCCGCCTGGTAGCTGTTGGGTGACTCGAGCGTCACTGAGACCAAGCCCGAGAGCCTTTTTAAAACCTTTGAGGGTGACTCGGGAGTCATTGAGACCAAGCCCGAGAGTCTTTTGAAACCCTTGAGGGTGACTTGGGAGTCATTGAGACCAAGCTCGAGAGCCTTTTGAAACCCTTGAGGGTGACTCGAGAGTCACTGAGACCAAGCCCGAGAGCCTTTTGAAACCCTTGAGGGTGACTTGAGAGTCATTGAGACCAAGCCCGAAAGCCTTTTAAAATCCTTGAGGGTGACTCGGGAGTCATTGAGACCAAGCCTGAGAGCCTTTTGAAACCCTTGAGGGTGACTAGGGAGTCATTGAGACCAAGCCCAAGAGCCTTTTAAAACCCTTGAGGGTGACTCAGGAGTCGCTGAGACCAAGCCCGAGAGCCTTTGAAACCCCTAAGGGTGACTTGGGAGTCGTTGAGATCTAGCCGAGAGCCTTTTGAACTTTATCTCACGAAACTGATCGGATGAGAGGAAGGGACATCTGGACTTATCTTTATTTTCACTGGTTGAATGTGTATATCACTGATAGTACCAGCGGAGGTTGTTTGTATTTTAGGTATGGGGGAGTGACTTTCCATCGAATCCTTTGATCCAGTATGCTCCGCAATAAAGTGCTTCGGTAATCTGGTAGGGCTCCTCCCAGTTTAGGGACAATTTGTCCTCCTCCATAGGTTTGAAAACTTCAGCTCGTTTGAGGACCAAGTCTCCAAGGAGAAATGCCTTGGAACGAACACAGACGTTGTAATATTTCGCAGCTTGTTGGTGGTAGTCAGCCATCTTGAGTTGTGCCCGGTCGCGTGCCTCCTCGACGAAATCAAAGTTGGCCCTTAGTTGAGTGGGGTTATCCTCCTCGTCGTATGACTCCACTCGGGGGCTGGGAATGCCAATCTCCACGGGGACGATCGCTTCTGACCCAAACACGAGGCTAAAAGGAGTTCTCCCATGGGGGTCCTTGGCATCGTGTGATATGCCCATAGCAAGTTTGGGAGTTCCTTCATCCATCTACCTTTAAATTTATCCAACCAAATTTTAAGCCCCTAAAGGATGGTTCGGTTCATGACCTAAACCACCCCATTTGTCTATGGGTGGCCAACGGAAGTGAACCGCTGGTAGATACCCAGCTCGGCGCAGAATTTTTTGAAAGGAGCATAGTCGAATTGTCGGCTATTATCGATGATGAGAGTGTGGGATAGCCCAAACCGATAGATGATGGACTTCCAAAAGAAATTTCTCACCTTACTCTTAATGATCTGTACCAGTGCTTCGGCTTCAACCCACTTAGTAAAGTGATCGATGGCGACGAGCAGGAACCTTCGTTGACCGAAGACTGGGGGGGAATGGTCTCATGATGTCCATTCTCCATTGGGCGAAGGGCAATGGAGCTAAGAGAAGACTCAGCTGGGAGGCCGGTTGCCACTGGACATGGGTATGTCGCTGGTAGCTATCATACTTTCGGATCAACTCGGCAGCATCTTCTTGCATAGTGAGCCAGTAGTTCCCCTAGCGTAAGACTTTGTACGCCAATGCTCTGCCCCCCAAGTGGTTCTCGCAGATGCTTTCATAAATATCCCAGGGGATATAGTTGGCATCCATAGGACCACGCATTTGAGGAGAGGATAAGAAAAAGACCTCCGATATAGTCGCCCGTTCGGCACCAGAAACTTGGAGGCTCTCTATTTGAGCAGCTTGACCTCCGTATGATAAGCAGGAAGGGTATTATCGGTGAGGTAGCAGACATATGTGTTCATCCATGTGGGTTCTTGGATGACCAGCAGAGCTTCTTCTACCATGTCAATGCTTGGAACCTCCAAGTGCTCCACGTAGGTTCTTCTTAGGGCCCCATCCGTTGAGGTAGCCAACCGGGACAAGGCATCGACCCTGCCATTTTTGCCTTTGGGGATATAGTTGATGCTAAAGTGAGTAAAGAATGAGATCTATGATTGGACCTTACTCAGATATCAGGATATGGTGGGTCTCAAGCTTTGTACTCCAATAATTTGTCCAAAGATGAGCTATGAGTCGGTGAAGGCTCTGAGGCACTTGACGCTCCCTCACAAGCTTCATTCCCACAAGCAAGGCTTACTCGGTCTAGTTATTAGTAGCTTTGAAGAGAAATCGAAGGGCATATTCCAACACCATCCCCTTCGAGCTTGTGAGAATGAGGCCCGCCCCGCTTCCTTGGGAGTTTAAGGCACCGTCTACATGAAGAATCCAAGCCTCCCTTGCTCCTTCAGGCTTAGCGTCTCAGGGTGCCGTAGGAGGCTCTTCGGTCCAAGCGCATTCGACCAGAAAGTCTACCAAAACTTGGAACTTCATGGCTGATTTTGGCCAAAACGATAGGTCAAACTCCTTCAGCTTAACCACACACTTAGCCAGCTAGTCGGAACGAGACAATATCGCCTTGAAAGGTTGGTCCGTGAGCACCACAATCGAATAAGTTTAAAAATAAGGTCTGAGGCACTGAGCAGAGATCATTAGTGCAAAAATGATCTTTTCGGTTTTGAAATACCTGGTCTCTACATCATGAAGCATATTACTGGTGTAGTAGATTGACCTTTGTGCTCCGCCGAGGTCCACATGGACAAGGACAGAGCTGACCACCTTTGGAAAGGCAGGGAGATAGAAGAAGAGGTCCTCCCCTTCCATCGACTTTGATACCAATGGCGGGATAGATAAAAACTCTTTTAGCCCCTCGAAGGCTATCTAACTCTCCTTCATCCACTCGAAGTCATTTATCTTCCGCAACGCCTTGACGAAGGGTAGGCACCGCTCAGTCGATTTCGATAGAAACCAGCTCAAAGCTGCCACCCTTCCGATAAGCCGCTGCACCTCCTTCTTGTTGGCTAGCGGTCTCATATCGAGGATGGCTCGAATCTTCTTTAGGTTCACCTTGATCCTCGTTGGGTTACCAAGAACCCTAGAAACTTACCTGCTATGACCCTAAATGTGCACTTGCAAGGGTTCGGCCTCATTCTGTAGCAGCAAAGGTTGTCAAAGGTTTCCTTCAAGTCAGTAATATGGTCGGTGGTGCAGATACTTTTGGTCAACATATCATCCATGTACACCTTCATTTATGCCCGATTTGGTTTTTGAAAACCTTATTCATCAGCCTCTAGTATGTGGCCCCTGCATTTTTTAGTCCAAAGGGCATTACCTTATAGTAGTAACCGCCTTTCTTGGTCACGAAGAAAGTAGCTTCTTCGTCCCTTGAATTCATCCTTATCTGATTGTACCCCAAGAAAGCATCCATAAAATTGAGGAGTTCATGGCCGGACATGGCATCTACCAGCTGGTTAATTTGGGCAGTGGAAAGCTGTCTTTGGAGCACGCCTTATTGATGTCGATGAAGTCGATGCAAATCCTTTAGCTCCTATTGGCCTTCTGGACCATCACCATGTTGGCCAACCAGTTCGGTTAATGTGCCTCTCGGATATGGTCGGCGGCGATCGGTTTGTTAACCTCCTCGTCGATGGCTCTCTGTCGCTCAGAGGTGAAACTCCTCTTCTTCTGCCAGACTGATCGACACCTCGGATCAACGTTGAGCTTGTGGGTGATCGCCTCCGAGGGTATCTGGGCATGTCTGATGCCGACCAGGCGAAGACATCTGAATTAGCCTGTAGGAAGGTGAGAAGCTGGTCTCTTGCTTCCGCGAGAAGGAGCGCGCCAATCTGAACCGTCTTTGTCAGGTCCTCTCCCAGCGAGAAGGTTAGCAGGCGCTCGGCTGGCTCTCCCCTCATCTCGGATTCTCTAGGTTCGAGCGGTTCCTGAATTGATAGAGTAACCGCTTTCTGAGGACTGGGAGCCATGTGATAATAAAGCGGCACTGGGTTTCTTTCCCTGCATATCTCCCCGACTCTTTCACTAGTGTGGAATTTGATGAGAAGGCACTTGGTGAAGATGATGGCATCCAAGAGGTTTAGACCGGGTCGTCCGAGTATGGCGTTGTAAGCCATGAGCACTAGAACAACCAGGAATCTCACGAGAACCATGCTCTGACACGGTGGCATCCCAGCTGTGATCAAGAGGGTGGTCTCTTCTTCCACCCTTACAGTATTTTTGATAAAACCAACAGAGGGCATAGTCACGGATCGAAGGGAGCTAGGAGACAGATTCATCCGAGCAAAAGCATTGTAAGTGAGAATATCGACCGAGCTTCCATTCTCAGTCAAACTTTCACTATCGATGAGAATCCGCTTTACAGGGTGCTTAGCGGTTGTCATAGAAATGACAATGCTATCATCATTAGGATTATCTACCTCCACTAGGTCTCCTTTATAGAAAGGGACTACAATCTCTATTCCCTCGTCTTCCCATTGCCTTTTGAAAGTACCGTCTGCCCCCCATAAAATCATGGCAATGGTCCTTCTCAATCGAGGTATTGTCAATGTTGACTTGGGTGACCGAAGGTGCCACCTGGTCTAGAGCAGTTGGGGCCTCCTTTCGAACTAACTTTCCAAGGTAGCCTCACTGGATGAGCTCCTCGATCGCTCACTTCAGATGACGACAATCCTCCATGTCATAGCCGTGGTCTCGATGGAAGAAGCAGTAGAGATTCTTGTTGCAGGAAACTACTGGCTTCAGAAGGGCAGGACGCTGAAGGTATAGCTCACCCTCGATCTCCATTAGGATGTGGGATCTTGGGTGAGCAGAGAGGTGGGATGCTCCTCCTTGGGGGCAAAGCTCCAGGGCTGATTGTTCAATCATCGCGAAGGCTCGGGCTTCTTGGGTCAAGGTTTGCTTGCTCCGTGCGGACCTGCCTTTTGCTGGACCCTCCATTGGCTTCCCTTCGGATAAAATCAGCCTCATTGGCATGGATGTACTTCTATGTGTGACTTAGGAGTTCAGCATATAAATTGGAGGGTTTCTTATCGAGGGAGTAGGTGAAGAAAGAGAGATGAAGCCCACGCTTCAGGGTCAGAGTGGTCACAAAATCATCGAGGTAGTAGACTTCGAGGGCGACCGTCTTGAAATGAGCCATGAAGTCTTTGAGTGGCTCACCATCCTTCTGCCGGACGAAGAACAAACTATCGGCCACTTGAGGGATCCTTCGGCAAGTATCGAAGTATGCCAGAAAGGCCCTCTCCAATTGCTAGAAGGAGTTGATGCTACGCAGTGGTAAGCGAGAATACCAAGCGTGCGCGCAGCCTTCTGAAGAGTGACTGGGAAAGCGATGTAGAGGAGGGCGTCAGTCACCCCTGCACTTGCAGAGCACCTTTAGCTTTTTAGGTGGTCCATCAGATCGGTGTTGCCATCGTAGGGATCCAGCTGGGGGAGTTGGAACCGGGCAGGGATTGGCTCTTCCAAAATACAGTGAGTCAACGAGGGGTGGCTATCATAATTTTCCTTCGGTTGATTGGTAATTCTGCGGCTAAGCTCCTTTAGCCGCTGGTTGTACTCATCAAGCTGTCGTTCCATCCGGCAGCCGATCCGACTATCGAAGGACCCCTCCCCTAAAGATTCAGAGGATGAGTAGGGGGAGGGGTAGCACTGGTGATGATATCCCTACTCGGGCTCTTTCTCATGCCGCCACCTGGGAAGGCTATTAGAACAGCAAGTGGGAGATCGTGGCCTCTTGGGGGCCTTCCGGCAATGGGTTTTGGCAAAGTGCGGCAATGGTTGTCCCGGTGATGAAGCTCTGGCGAAGCATGGCGATAGAGCTCCTGCAAGGGGAGTCTACCACGGGCGGACTGCTGGCTGACCTGGGGGCCCGCTGCATTAAGTGGAGAAGGTTGAGGTTGTTGTTGTGTGGCTATGGAATGTTGCTCCTACAGCTCACAGACCATAGCTACCAGAGCCTGGACTTGGTGGGCGAGGCGGCGGCGGCGAATTGGCCAAATTGAGTAACCAATGGCGGTGGTGGAGGCGGAGCAAGGATGTTAACCTCCTGCTGCTCGGCCTGTAGAGGATGCCCTCCAGCATGGCTAGTGGAAGCCTCCTGAGCGCGGTAACCTCCATTTCTTTCTTGGAAGGGAATGAAGATCTGTTACTAGCCATCATAGGTATTTTCACCTCTTTTTCCTTCATGGCGTGCCAATCTATTGTCGCCAAATCACATTCCTCGAACCTCACGTAAGATCCAAAACCCGATAGCCTGCAAGGATAGGTCTGGGAGTCCTCCGATGCCTCCACGAACTAGGATCCTACAAAAAAGTCCCCGAGGCCGGTTGTTCCGGCGGAAACCCTTCGATGTTCAAGTAAGTGGTATGAAAAAATAGTAGTGTATATCTTTTTGGGAGTTAGTCAATAACTCGAAGCAGTTGAATCTCCTTTCTCATTATGAGCGAAGGTTTTTATACGTGGTCAGAAGTCACTCTTACCCCTTTTTGGACAGTTGTTGATTCCGAGATGCCATGGTCTGATATGGGACGAGCAGTGAGGCCAGCAGCAATAGGAGGTGTCCATCTCATGGCTTGTCAGAACTGGCAGGCCATCTCTTTGTCTGATATGGACGGCTACAGCCAGTTGGTGGGCTAAGTCTTGTCGACCACTTTGTCTGATATGGACGGCTACAGCCAGTTGGTGGGCTAAGTCTTGTCGACCGCAGCTGCAGATGGTTGGTAGGTCAGGTCTTATCAAGCATGCGTTGTAGCCGATAGGTGGGCCATGTAAGACCATAGACGGTAGTAGGCCACATGGGACTATAGGTAGCAGATGAATCATGTGGGACCGCAAGTGATAGGTAAACCATATGGGATCATAGGTGATAGATGAATCATGTGGCTGTTGCAGTCAATAATGGGCATATGGCCAATGCTGGAGTTATAATAAAGGGTTTTAGTTGTCTAATTTTATCTTCATCGATCAACTTCATTCGTTAACTATAGCATAATTGGATTAGCCATATCACTTTCATTTCTTATCCTCTCTTTTTGCAAGATGGTTGCCCTCTCATGATAACTACCACATAATACTGACCTCCCTTTTTATTGCAAGGTGGTTGAAGGAGCTTAAAAAGAGCTTAAAAAAGTTATGATAACTATGCAAAATGGTTGCCCTCTTATAATAAATAACTATCATATAAAACTATGAATGATCATGCTCGTTTTGGTGATTCCTAACAGCTAGCAACAAAGGACAAGCTCATCGTTGTACTGTTGACCGTTTTCAAATAAAAATAAATTTAAATTTTAATAACTGTCACATAAAACCGAGCACATTATGCCGAGATTCGCGGTCACCGGCGTACATCCGGTTTTTTTTTTTGCATCGCGCCCTCGACGGACGATCCCGTAGGAGTTTTTTTTTTTTTTTGAAAAGTCAGCCCAAGAATTATATTTTTAACACAAACGCGTCGTCGTTCTGAAAATTTTTATTTTTATCGTTTGAATTGCTCAATGTATTCCTTTAACTTTAGTTTTTTTAAAAAAAATTAAACTATTCTTAGTACTTCGTTTTTCTTTTTTTCCTTTCTTTCTCCGGTGCCAGCGCTTTCCCTTCTCTCCTTCTTTCTCTCTGGTACGTTCTCCATCCTTTCTTTTGGCCTATGTCTCCTTCTATCTCTTTCATCGCCCCCCCCCCCCCCCCCCCCCCCCACGTGGTATTAAAGAGAAAGAGAAAAGATCAAGAAGAAAGAGAGAGATAAAGCGGTATTCTAAATTTTGAGATCGAGAAGAAAGAGAAAGATAATGCGGTATTCTAAATTTTGAGATCGAGAAGAAAGAGAAAGATAATGCGATACTTACAAATTTCAAGTCAATCCTGGATGTCTCTTCACCTTCTTCCCATAGGGTCTTCTTTTCCATGGATCCGCTTCATGTCACATCCTGGCCGAGCATTTTCCTGGCTTCACATTCACATCTCTTCACGTCTTCAGTTTCTGAGAATCCTACGTGGATTCCCACATAGAATGAGAACGTGGAATTAGAGAGAGAACCAAAGAGATTAAGAAGAGAGGGAGAGATAAAGCAGCATTTACAAATTTCAAGACAGTATCGTGTCTCTTCACCTTCTTCTCATAGCTTCTTTGGACTTCCAAGCGTCCGCTTCACGTCCTGATCACATCAAGCTTCACATCCTCTTCACGTCTTCAGTTCCTGAGAGAACGAGCAAGAGAGCGATCAGGATGAAACGAAAAAGATCAAGAAGAGAGGAAGGATTAAGCGGCACTTACAAATTTTAAGTTAGTTCCAAACGTCTCTTCACCTTCTTCCCATGATTTTAAGTTAATCTCGAACGTCGCTTCACCTTCTGTTCATGGCCTCTTCCTTCCTATGGATTCACTTTAGGTCGTCCTCTTTACGTCTTGACCGAGCGTTTTCATATCCTCTTCACGTTTTCGGTTCCTGAAAGGAGGGAAGGAAAGAAAAAATTGTAAGGATAGTTTAAAATATTTTTTAAAAAAATTTGAAGGGTACTCCGAGCAATCCGGTGAAAATAAAAATTTTCCGTCGTTTTTCAATATAAAATCACGTGGAGCGCCGTAGGATCAGCAGCGTTGCTACCCACCCACCCCGTCGTTTTTTAATAAAGATCACGTGGAGCGCCGTAGGATCAGCAGCGTTGCTCCCCACCACGCCCCGACAAAATTTTTTTAAAAAAATTAATTTTTAATAAAGAACACTCCAAACCGTTCAACTTCACCCTGCAGCATCTTTTTTTTAATCATTTTTTAAAAATAATTTAAACATATGTTTTATTGGATTTAAAAGTACAATAAAAAATAGTTTTAATATTATAGAAATAGTTATAAATCTATTTTTTTAAAAAAAAATCTACTGCTTTGAAATAGTCTACTGAAAAAGAGAACGTAAAAATAAATTTATTTTTTTCAAAAACATGCTATTTTCAAAAAATAAAAATTTAAATTACTAATTAATTTCTGTAGCTTTAATATTCATGCAGCATTTTTATAAAATATTCATTTAAAATTTAAAATTCAAAAAGTTAAAATATAAATTCTGAAAAATTAAATTTTTGCAATTCAAAATAGTGAAATTTTAAATTTTAAATTTTGAATTTGAATTTAAATTTACCTAATTTATTTCATGCTCAATTGTTACTATTAAATTATTTATTACATTCAAATTAATTGTTTGGAAACCACTAATTAATATTCAAGCAGTAAGGCTAAACTCTAAAACCTATGGTGTATAATCAACTATGCAACCTAATCACTTATAAAATGGCCTCTAATAACCTTAGTACCATAAAACTTGAGAAGTTTAATGGGCCCTTCTTTAAGAGGTGGTGAAGCTAGGTCAAATATTAGCTTACCACTCTTGCATTGTTCTTGACCATCAAGTTTCTTATCTTAAACCTTCTTCTGATTCTGGTTCTCAATCAAGTTCTCCGAGTTTGGTTGAAATCTTTTCTTTACCTCCATCACTAGCACTCCTCAAGAAGAGACTTTTACGGTAGGCATAGTGTGAGCCCCTGTTTCTTCTGCGTGCCACCCGCGTGCATTACGTGGGCAGCGCCCGTCGGTCAAGGAAGAGGGGCGCATTGGCACCCCTCTTCACACGAGCAGGGGAGGACTGGTCCTCCCCTTGCCACTATAAATGGGGAGGGAGAGGGGAGCCTCTCCCTCCATCTGTCACCATCAATCCTAAGGTATTCCCCCCCTTTTTCTTCCACGATTTCTCTGTGACAGTGAGACAGAGAGGGTGAACGGGAGGAATTCCTCCGTTACCGTGCCCGGCCGCTCGAGGCGGCCGGAGGAGCGGGGAGGGTGGTGTCCGGCCGCTCGAGGCGGCCGGAGAAGGCGTTGGAGGGCCGCCGGGCGGCCCTCCCTTCTTTTGGAGCCAAGCCGCTCCGCGGCTTGGTTCGGGCCCGGCGGAGTGCCCGCCGGCTCGCCGGGCCCGGGCTGCTGTCGGCGGCCTCCACCGGCGCCGGGCAGCGTCCGGTGGAGGTCCGGCCGGCCGTGGTGGCCGGCCGTGCCACCGGCAGGGTAGAAGCCGCGGCGGGCAACGGAGAGAGAGAGAAATAGAGGAAGAGAGAGAGGGGAGGAGCTCGGCCACGGCGGCGGCCGGCTCCGGGCCGGTCGGCGGTGGCCGGGCCCCTCCGGGAAGTGGCCGGCGGCGGCCCCGGCCGCCGGCACACTTCCCCTGTTTCGACGAAACAGGGGAGGCGGGGGAAGGGGGAGCGGGCCGGTTCGGGCCGTTCCCCCTTTTGGGCCCTATTGGGCCGTTTCGCGAGCCATTTTTGGGCCGCGATTTGAACCTGTATTGGGTCAAAAATGGAAAAATAAAAGTATGCCCCGGATCAGTGTTGATTCTAGTTTCTGGGGGTATTTTTATTTTCCCATTTGGGCTTATGTAGTGGGAGATATTCAAGCCCCAAGTTGGCCCCGGGATTAAAATTGGGTAGAGCTAAAAGCTATTTTGATATGCTACTTTTGGGGACTAAAAATTGGAAAATTGATGCTGTAGGTACCCAGGTGCTTAAATAGCCGAATTACATCTTTGGATTAGCGCCAGGAGGTAAGTAAGTCATTTATCATAATTTTCATAAATTATTAAAATATGAAAATTATGTATTTAAATGTTATATTATTATATATTGCATTATTTGAAAAATAAGAAATGGATTGGTATTATTATTTGTAAATGAGCCTTTGCTATGATTAGTTTATTATTTATTATATTTTATAAATAATTGGGTATCTATGTGGACAACTGATCAATTGGCATGACTTTGAAATTGTTAAAGGTTTTATAAATATACATGTGTATGTGACATGTTTTTATGAAAAGTATATGGATTGCATTTTTGCAACGATACATGCTATTTAGCAAATGATACTTTGTGTATATGATGATATGTCCCACTATGGTCCGCTATGATATGGTATGATGTGATATGTTGCATGACTCACTTGGCACCGGGACCCAACTCCATAGGGGGGTATATGGAGCACACACACCCAGGAGGTGTGCTGTGACAGGATATGGCAATATTATGCCACATGGCACCGGGACCCATCTCCATAGGGGGGTATATGGAGAACACACTCTTGGGGTGTGTTGTAGCCGGATATGGCAGGATGTGAGTGCATGACACTGGTTCCAGGACCCTGACTCCTAGGGGATATTTAGGGAGGATACACCCGAGGGGGGTGTTACACCCGAGGGGGGTGTTCTGTGTACATAGTGTGTGGCCGTGGGACATTGGTATAAAAATACATTTTTTACATGCTATTTACAGTGGTTTTATCCTGAAATTGTATATTCTTGATATACTATATATGGCAATTGCTTCCAAAATTTATTTTGAGCATATGATGCATGTTTTGATAACATGGTAAATGTATCTGAAATATGGGAGCTTGGCAGATATTTATTGTGGAAAAATTTAGTTTATAAAAGCATGAAGTGATTAAATTACATTATAGTTGGCTTACTTATTGAGTGTGAGCTCATTTAAATCTCACAATGTTTTTCAGAGCCACAGAACTGAAGATGGGGATATGGGGTAGTTGAAGCAGCTATCAGAGTGACTTAGATCCAGTACTTTGTTGTAACCCCATTGAGTTATGTATTTTGGCATGTAGTCTAAAACGTATGATTATGGTTTGTATTAAGAACCATTTAAATTGGACGAATATAATTATTACCCCTTCTTGTATTAAATGTTATATTTCGGGACGCCTTGCATGCCCGGCATGCGGCGGGTTGCCACCTCTAGATCCAATATAGGGTCTGGGGCGTGACAGCTTATGTGGTATCAGAGCCTAGGTTTAACCTTAGGGACAAACACCAGATGACACTAGGCAGAACATTAGGATTACATTGGGAGGGTGATAACTTTATTAAAAATTTCAAGTAATATATTTTGGAAGCCTGAATTTTGTGGTTTACAAGGTTATTGACTGGGACCTAACTCTGGCAGGAGTTAAGGATGCCACGTCGCACTAGGAGTCTGCGGCCTATTGGGAACTCCCAGGCTGGTGACTCGGGCCAGCAGGGAGGCCAGCAAGCTTCCGGAGGCTCTGGTTCCGTTAATTTAGCTGACAATGATCAACCACAATTTCAAGCCCAGTTGCTTCAGACTCTGGCGGGAATGTCGCAGGCTATGCAAGCCATGCAGCAACAGATTCAGCAAATCCAGCCTGCTCGGCCTGCCTCTCCCGCTCCGCAGCCTGCTCAGTCGGCTCCATCCCAGCCCTGGCGGGGAGGGGGCCGGAGCTTTGCTGAGTTCAAGAGCTTGGCCCCTGCTCCCTTTTGTGGATCCACTAACCCTGCCGATGCTGAAAAATGGATGAGGGAGATGGAGAAAGCCTTTGCAGCTCATGGTAGCCAAGAGGAGGAGCGAATCAGATTCGCTACCTACCTCCTTCAGGGGGAGGCATATGATTGGTGGCTACTTGTGGAGCAGCGAATGGATGGACGGACTGTTTCCTGGGGAGAGTTTAAGGAAGTCTTCTATGACAAATACTTCCCCAATAGTGTGCAGAGGCAGATGCAGTCGGAGTTTGTCAAACTGGAGCAAGGAAATCTCTCTGTGGCGCAGTATGAAGCCGAGTTTACCCGGTTGGCTCGGTTTGCTCCAGACATAGCCGCCACTGAGAGAGCCAAGATTATCAAGTTCACCGAGGGACTGAGGCCTAGACTGATGCAAGCAGTCAATGCCTTTGAACTCTCCACATTCAGTGCTGTGGTGAACAAGGCCCTGGTGATTGAGAGAGATATGGGTGTGGTCCATAAGCAGTGGGAGCAGCAGAGAGGAAGAAGAAGGGGCCTCCTTCTGGCCAGTCTTCAGGACAGGCCAAGAAGAAAGGTCCTTATCAGGCCCCCTCAGGACCAAAGAGTACGGAAACTCGTTGCCCTCAATGCGGAAACTCCCACCCAGGCAAGTGGTGCCGCGGACGGCTGGTGCCTGCTTCATATGTGGGCAGGTGGGTCACAAGATGGCCACTTGTCCCCTTCGGAGGGATCAGCAGCCTCCTGCGGATCAAGGCAGAGGCCAGCAGCAGCAGCCTAGGACCCAGGGAAGGGTCTTTACTCTCACACAACAGGATGCTGCCGCTTCCAACTCCGTTGTGACAGGTACGCCTGTTACTTAAGTACTCGTTTAAGATTACTTCATTCATATGCAATGGAATGCATTGATCATGAATGATAAAAGTATTGTTAAACCTCATGACATCTAAGATAAACTAAATTTTGTGACCAGGTATAATTAAAGTAGGCAATGCTTATGCTCAATTCTTAGTAGATCCGGGTGCCACGCATTCATTTGTATCTGGCACATATCTCGCTAAGGATGAATCTTTGACACCCGTTCCCCTAGAGCAGGAGTTGTGCATTGCTCTCCCAAATGGTGATGTTATGAGGGTAGACTCAGTATGCAGATCTTGCCTGATTAACATGGGGGATAGGAGATTGAAGGCCGATCTAATCGTCCTCCCACTAAAATCATTCGATGTTATCCTTGGGATGGACTGGTTGGCCTCCTATCATGCTTCAGTAGACTGTTTCAGGAAGATGGTGATCTTCAAAATTCCTAATCAACCTGAATTCAGTTTTACTGGAAGTCAGGAGCATCTGGCCTCGGTGTTCGTGTCAGCACTACAGGCCGCGAAGTATTTGAAGAAGGGTAGCCAAGGGTTTCTTGCTGTGGTCAAAGATCTTCAGCAGGATGAGGTCAAGTTGGAGGATATTCCAGTGGCTCGGGAATTTCCTGATGTATTCCCAGATGATTTGACCGAATTACCCCCAGATCGGGAGGTTGAGTTCACTATTGATTTGGCCCCTGGCACTGGACCTATATCCAAGGCCCCGTACCGTATGGCCCCAGCTGAGCTAAAAGAGTTGAAGAGCCAATTGCAGGAGCTCCTTGACCGGGGATTCATCAGACCTAGTGTATCTCCTTGGGGTGCTCCAGTATTATTTGTCAAAAAGAAAGATGGAAGTCTTCGGCTCTGCATTGATTACCGAGAAATCAATAGGGTAACAGTGCGGAACAAGTATCCTCTGCCAAGGATTGATGATCTATTTGATCAACTCCAAGGAGCTCGGGTATTCTCGAAGATTGATCTTCGGTCAGGATACCATCAACTCAAGGTCAAGGCTGGGGATGTGCTTAAGACAGCATTCAGGACTAGGTATGGCCACTACGAGTTCTTGGTGATGCCGTTTGGGTTGACTAATGCCCCGGCAGCATTCATGGACTTGATGAACAGAATCTTTAAGCCATACTTGGACCAGTTTGTGGTGGTGTTCATTGATGACATCCTGGTGTATTCTAAAAGCCAGGAGGAGCATGTGGACCACCTGAAGATTGTTCTGCAAACTCTTCGGGAGAAAAAGCTTTATGCCAAGTTGCAGAAGTGTGACTTCTGGTTGAGCCAAGTATCATTCTTGGGTCATATAATATCTAAAGATGGCATATCTGTGGATCCAAAGAAGATTGAGGCAGTTGTTAACTGGTGTAGGCCTTCCAATGTGTCTGAAATAAGAAGTTTCGTGGGGCTGGCTGGATATTATCGCAGATTTGTGGAAGGCTTCTCTCGCATTGCTCTACCCCTGACTCGCTTGACCCAAAAACAAGCGAAGTTTGATTGGACTGAGGAGTGTGAGAGAAGTTTTCAGGAGCTGAAGCAACGCCTAGTATCAGCCCCCGTCCTTACCCTTCCGTCAGGATCTGGAGGATTCACCCTATTCACGGATGCTTCTCGGAAGGGATTGGGATGTGTTCTGATGCAAAATGAGAAGGTGATAGCCTATGCCTCCGGCAGTTAAAGCCATACGAGCAAAACTATCCTACCCATGACCTGGAGTTGGCCGCCGTGATTTTTGCCTTGAAGATTTGGCGGCATTATCTGTATGGAGAGACATGTGATGTGTATACAGACCACAAAAGTCTGAAATACATCTTCACTCAGAAGGAGTTAAATTTGAGACAGAGGAGGTGGATGGAGCTACTAAAAGATTATGACCTGAACCTGCACTATCATCCAGGGAAGGCCAATGTGGTAGCTGATGCCTTGAGTAGGAAGTCCTCCTCGGAGTTAGCTTCTATGATCACTTCTCAACCTCACATCTGGAGGGACCTTGAGAAGTTGGAGGTTGGATTGCGAGTACAGCGGTCCGATGGACTTGTGGCAGCACTTGTACTCCAACCCACTCTAATAGACAGGATCAAGTCCTCCCAGAAAGAAGACTTGGACCTGCAAAAGATTAAAGAAGCTGTGAAGTCAGGGGTTCAAAATGAATTTGCTATAATGGAGGATGGATCCCTGAGATTTGATGGCAGGCTCTGTGTGCCAAATGCGGTGGAACTAAGAGCAGAAATTCTGAGGGAGGCCCACTACTCTCCCTATACAGTGCACCCAGGAGGCACCAAGATGTACAGAGACCTAAAAGAAAATTTTTGGTGGAAGGGAATGAAAAGAGAGATTGCTCAGTATGTGGCCAAATGTTTAATATGTCAGCAAGTGAAGGCTGAACATCAAAGGCCTGCGGGACCTCTTCAATCTCTGATGATTCCACAGTGGAAATGGGAGAAGATCACTATGGACTTCGTGACTGGTCTGCCTAAGACCCCTAGGAGCAATGATGCGGTGTGGGTCATTGTAGACAGATTGACGAAGTCAGCCCATTTCCTGCCATTCAGAGTTGGGATTTCCAGTGAGAGATTAGCCACATGTATATTGAACAAATTGTGAGGCTTCATGGTGTCCCCGTATCTATTGTATCAGATCGGGATACTAGGTTTGTGTCCCAATTCTGGAAGAGTCTTCATAGGGCTCTGGGGACCAAATTGAACTTCAGCACAGCCTTTCATCCTCAGACAGATGGGCAGTCTGAGAGGACCATACAGACCCTGGAGGACATGTTGCGAGCCTGTGTGATGGACTTGGGTGGTGCTTGGGACAACCACTTATCTTTAGTGGAATTTGCTTACAATAATAGTTACCAAGCCAGTATCCAGATGGCTCCATTTGAGGCCTTGTATGGTAGAAAATGCAGATCCCCCTTATGTTGGGATGATGTGGGAGAGAGAAGATTGTTGGGCCCTGAACTGATTCGGCAGACAGTAGAGAAGGTGCAGTTGATTAAGGAACGACTCCGCACAGCTCAGAGCCGACAGAAGAGCTATGCAGATGTGAGAAGAAGGGAGCTAGAATTTCAGGTTGGAGACCATGTCTTTCTGAAGATATCACCAACCAAAAATGTGATGAGATTTGGGATTAAAGGTAAATTGAGTCCACGATACATTGGGCCATTTGAGATTCTGAGTAAAGTAGGGGAGGTGGCTTATAGCCTGGCATTACCTCCAGTGCTCTCTGGGGTACACAATGTATTTCATGTATCTATGTTGAGAAAGTACATTTCTGACCCCAGCCATGTGATACAGTTTGAGCCCATGCAGTTAAGGAATGATCTGACATATGAAGAGCATCCTGTGCGTATTGTGGACCGCAAGGACCAAGTCTTAAGACGGCGTAGCATTCCCTATGTCAAGGTTCAGTGGAGTAACCATTCTGAGAGGGAAGGCTACTTGGGAGCTGGAGGAGGAAGTGAAAAAGAAATATCCATACCTATTTGTATCTTAGTATATGTAAATAAAAAGATAATAATTCTTATGATCAAAGCTTTGGATTCTAAATGTTATATGAAGTACACCAATTTCGAGGCCGAAATTTTTATAAGGAGGGAGAATGTGAGCCCCTGTTCTTCTGCGGCCACCCGCGTGCATTACGTGGGCGGCGCCCGTCGGTCAAGGAAGAGGGGCGGGCACCCCTCTTCACACGAGCGCAGGGGAGGAGGTCCTCCCCTTGCCACTATAAATGGGGAGGGAGAGGGGAGCCTCTCCCTCCATCTGTCACCATCAATCCTAAGGTATTCCCCCCCCCTTCTTCCACGATTTCTCTGTGGCAGTGAGACAGAGAGGGGTGAACGGGAGGAATTCCTCCCGTTACCGTGCCCGGCCGCTCGAGGCGGCCGGAGGAGCGGGGAGGGTGGTGTCCGGCCGCTCGAGGCGGCCGGAGAAGGCGTTGGAGGGCCGCCGGGCGGCCCTCCCTTCTTTTGGAGCCAAGCCGCTCCGCGGCTTGGTTCGGGCCCGGCGGAGTGCCCGCCGGCTCGCCGGGCCCGGGCTGCTGTCGGCGGCCTCCACCGGCGCCGGGCAGCGTCCGGTGGAGGTCCGGCCGGCCGTGGTGGCCGGCCGCCACCGGCAGGGTAGAGGCCGCGGCGGGCAACGGAAGAGAGAGAAATAGAGGAAGAGAGAGAGGGGGAGGAGCTCGGCCACGGCGGCGGCCGGCTCCGGGCCGGTCGGCGGTGGCCGGGCCCCTCCGGGAAGTGGCCGGCGGCGGCCCCGGCCGCCGGCACACCTTCCCCTGTTTCGACGAAACAGGGGAGGCGGGGGAAGGGGGAGCGGGCCGGTTCGGGCCGTTCCCCCTTTTGGGCCCTATTGGGCCGTTTCGCGAGCCATTTTTGGGCCGATTTGAACCTGTATTGGGCCAAAAATGGAAAAATAAAAGTATGCCCCGGATCAGTGTTGATTCTAGTTTCTGGGGTATTTTTATTTTCCCATTTGGGCTTATGTAGTGGGAGATATTCAAGCCCCAAGTTGGCCCCGGGATTAAAATTGGGTAGAGCTAAAAGCTATTTTGATATGCTACTTTTGGGGACTAAAAATTGGGAAATTGATGCTGTAGGTACCCAGGTGCTTAAATAGCCGAATTACATCTTTGGATTAGCGCCAGGAGGTAAGTAAGTCATTTATCATAATTTTCATAAATTATTAAAATATAAAAATTATGTATTTAAATGTTATATTATTATATATTGCATTATTTGAAAAATAAGAAAATGGATTGGTATTATTATTTGTAAATGAGCCTTTGCTATGATTAGTTTATTATTTATTATATTTTATAAATAATTGGGTATCTATGTGGACAACTGATCAATTGGCATGACTTTGAAATTGTTAAAGGTTTTATAAATATACATGTGTATGTGACATGTTTTTATGAAAAGTATATGGATTGCATTTTTGCAACGATACATGCTATTTAGCAAATGATACTTTGTGTATATGATGATATGTCCCACTATGGTCCGCTATGATATGGTATGATGTGATATGTTGCATGACTCACTTGGCACCGGGACCCAACTCCATAGGGGGGTATATGGAGCACACACACCCAGGAGGTGTGCTGTGACAGGATATGGCAATATTATGCCACATGGCACCGGGACCCATCTCCATAGGGGGGTATATGGAGAACACACTCTTGGGGTGTGTTGTAGCCGGATATGGCAGGATGTGAGTGCATGACACTGGTTCCAGGACCCTGACTCCTAGGGGATATTTAGGGAGGATACACCCGAGGGGGGTGTTACACCCGAGGGGGGTGTTCTGTGTACATAGTGTGTGGCCGTGGGACATTGGTATAAAAATACATTTTTACATGCTATTTACAGTGGTTTTCCTGAAATTGTATATTCTTGATATACTATATATGGCAATTGCTTCCAAAATTATTTTGAGCATATGATGCATGTTTTGATAACATGGTAAATGTATCTGAAATATGGGAGCTTGGCAGATATTTATTGTGGAAAAATTTAGTTTATAAAAGCATGAAGTGATTAAATTACATTATAGTTGGCTTACTTATTGAGTGTGAGCTCATTTAAATCTCACAATGTTTTTCAGAGCCACAGAACTGAAGATGGGGATATGGGGTAGTTGAAGCAGCTATCAGAGTGACTTAGATCCAGTACTTTGTTGTAACCCCATTGAGTTATGTATTTTGGCATGTAGTCTAAAACGTATGATTATGGTTTGTATTAAGAACCATTTAAATTGGACGAATATAATTATTACCCCTTCTTGTATTAAATGTTATATTTCGGGAACGCCTTGCATGCCCGGCATGCGGCGGGTTGCCACCTCTAGATCCAATATAGGGTCTGGGGCGTGACATAGATCCTTATACTTTCTCTAGCAATCCTATGATACTTATTTCTCCACCAAGATGGCCAAATATGGATGCCCTTGAAGTTGAGTACGAGATGAGTCAAACAAAAATCCTTGTAGTCCTAGCCATTTCAAACTTAATAAAAACTTAAAAAAAAACTTTCACAATAGATTCAACTATAGTTATCAAAATCGGACCAAACCGACCAGTTGGATGATTAAACTAGGACCCTAGACCAAGCGGTCCAATTCTAACATAAAATCAGATGTGTAAGACACCCGAAATAATCCAATCAATCTGTCCGATTCACCCATGAACTGATCAACCCAGCCTAAATTGGAGAGATCACGGGTTTGTCATGCCATTTCAAATTATCTAGTCTTCGCCCCTTTTGACTTCTAAATTTCAAGTTGCGACCTCCTCTCCTTCGCCTTCTCTGAGCATTTGATTTTGAGGAAGGGGTTCATCTCTCATTGTCTAAGCAAAAGGTGGATGATGAAATATGATGAAAGATGCGACCTCCACAATTGCAACAACCACTTCCTTGATGACGATCTACAAGCGCTTTGTGCTCGCCGTAGGCTTCACCCACCTATTGGCGACGACCTTCCTCACAACACGGGGCAACATCTCTAACCGGCCGATGGGAAATGAGAGAGAGAGAGAGAGAAAGGAGAGGGCAAGCTAGGGTTTCGAAGGGGAGGGGGTAATGAGGGTGGGGTGGGGAGGAGGAACCACGAGCTTTAAGGAGATAGGGAGATATTTGGGGGAGATGAACGGTGTCATGGCGATCGAAAATCATGCAGGTGCTGGGATACTAGTACGAAAGTCGACGGCCATCACCCACCCCCTCCCCTCCTTGTCTGGCTCTTAAAGTTCAATTCAACCAAAGCTTCTGAGCCATCCTGGAATTAAAGGCAGATTGCAATGTATTGAAATCTATGAATGGGGCTTGATTCTGAGTCTTGACAACTATGTATTAAAAATTAACTTTTATTAATATAAATATATTTTTATATTAAAATAATTGAATCGATGGTTCAATCGGTGACCCGATGGTTAAACCAGTGATCCGATGACCCAAGCACTTGACCGAGTTGATGTCTGGGCCAAATCTGACAATTATGGATTCAACCAACCTTTTAGATCTCCTCAAAATTGACTAAATCAAACCCAATTAAACCAAAAGTCAAAGAAAAAAGAGCCTTTCTGCTTCGTATGCAGGAGGATCAATCATATCGCAAAGGACTACCAGCACAAGATTATAACACTAAGGAAAGGTATAGCCAAACAATAAGTGAACATAATCAAAGGTGGTACTAAACCTTCATTCAGATCGATTAATCCAAAATTCTTCGCAAATCTAATCTAATCATCTTGTAATTGGTGGCTTGATTTAGGATTTAACATTCATGTTTGTTTTGATTGCTTCTAACTCTCCACCTTTCAAAAATTAAGTAGGAGAGGTGTAATGCTTGGAAATGACCTTTTAGTATAAGTGCTAGAAAAGAATAAATGGATCTGAAGCTGGCATCTAATAAGATCCTGACTATCACAGAGTATTGTACATGCCCAATGTTTGAAGAAATCTAATAAATAGATATTCTTATTTTGAAAGGCTTCAAGATTATATTAGATTCTAATAAAGTTGTAATAACTCATAACGAGTTTGTTAGAAAAGTCCATTACATGACTAATCTCAACTTAATTCCAAAAGTCCATCTCAATAAAAAAAACAAGTGTGAAGCCTGTGCCCAAGCCAAATGCCTATAAAACATTTGAGATATGCGAATAAGAGGTCAAATTTGCTTGATCTAGTTCATAATGATGTGCGGTAATTTTATCAAATTACTTTATAATATTTATTGATGATTTCTCCTAGTATTATTATACATGTCTAATTAAGACTAAGGATAAAGCCATAGATAGATTTGGGATCTTTAAAGCAAAAGCCAAAGTTCAAACAAAAAAAATATAAAAGATCTAGGTATAATCAAAGTAGTGAGTATACCTCAAATAAGATAACCTTATTTTGCTAAAAACATGAGATAATTCATGAAGTTGCACCTCATTACTCTCCTTAGTCAAATAGTATAGAGGAATGAAAAAAATTGTATCCTAATGAATATAGATAGCTTAATGTTAATCGGTTTGCCTGAGAACTTGTAGGAAGAAATTCTCTTAGCAACTTGCTAATCCTAAATAGAGTAATCCCAAAACTACTTTTGAGCTCTGAGAAGGTGAAACTCCTAAGCTAGATTACCATAAAGCTAAGAGGTGCCTAGTTAAGGTAAGGATACCCGAATTGAAAATAAAAAAGATAGGATCCAAAATGATAGATGTTATTTTTATAGGGTATTTTATAAATAGAAGTACAAATAAGTTATGATAAATTTAGAGATAAGTAGCATCTCAATCAATATCCTTATTGAATCAAGAGATGTCACTTACTTTGAAAATATTTTTACCTTAAAAAATCAAAGTCTAAATTAAGTTTCTTCTATTCAATTTTTTGTCCCCAATTCTCTTGAATCTAAGTTCCCTAATAAATTAAGAAAAAGAAAAAGATTTAGCTTTAAAAATAAACCCTCTGAACCAAGGAGAAGTACAAAGAAACAGAAAGAAAAGGATCTTAGAAAAAGTTGCTTCATTTTCCTTACATGATGGTGAACCATCTACCTATTTGGAGGCAATATCATCTCCTGAGGCTCCTTTCTAAAGGAAGTCATTCATTATGAGTTTAATTCAATTATTCAAAATCAATTATATCCTAATTGACCTATCTCCTAGTAGTAAACATTTAAAGTGTGAATGGGTGTTTAAAAAGAAGCTTAAACCCGATGGATCAATAGAAATATAAAGCTAATTAGCAGCTAAGGAATATTAAAAAAAAAAGATTAGCTTATTTTGCCTCCTATTCTTTTATAGCTAGAATAACAACTCTTAGATTTCTTTTTACTAGTACTTCCATTTATAGAATGATCATTTATCAAATGGATGAGAATACAACATTCTTAAATAGAGATCTTGAAGAGAAAATCTACTGGAACAGCTAAAAACTTTGTTATAAAGGGATAAGAAAATAAAGTTTATAAACTTATTAAGTCTTTGTATGATCTTAAACAAGTATGCACCAAAATAATGACATAAAAAATTTGATCAAATTATCCCTTTTGTTTTGTTTTAAGATCAATGATCATGACAAATATGTCTGCTATAAAATCACTGATAATGATTGTGTGATAGTTTGCTTATATGTCATATCTTGATCTTTGATACATCTCTAAAAATCATATCTAAATATAAGTCATTCCTTTCAGCTAAATTTGATATAAAAAATATAGATGAAGTAGACATAATTTTATGGACGAAGCTGATTAAATCTTATGAACAGATTTATCCTTTTCTCATTTAACTGAAAAGATGATCTAAAAATTTGATTTCTCTAATCAAACAATAGTTATCTTCTCTTATGATACAAACTCCTAAGGATGTAATGACAAATGCTGTGCAAGCCGATTCTAATGCCTCTTTCATGCTTTTTAACTTAATGCATATACATATACATACACAAACATAAACATACATGCATGCATATATAAATGCATGTATTTGTGTATGTAGTTTTATCTTAGGCAGATTACATGCAAATGATAGCTGTGTAAATCTTGCAACAGTCAAGTTCAAGGTTGGAAGAACGATTTCCATTAAAAAGGGTTGGAGGAAGGTCCCTACAATAGAATTAATTTGCTAACCAAACCTTCAATGAGATATACGCCAATTAGCTCTATTATTTCTATTGAATAATAACTGAATGTTATGTGAATGATTTGGTTGTTTGAACAAGCTACCAAATAGGACCTCTCGTGTCTCCCTTGTAACTTTGTTTCTTTGGGTAAAATACATAGCTAAACCTTGTATTTTGGGATCATTTCACTTTTGTCCCTCTGCTAACAAAATTGTTTAAGATATTCTTATATTTCACTTTTATTTTAGTTTGGCCCCTACTGTTAAGATGTGCTCACGATGTACTGTGCTGGACTAACATGGCAAACTAATGTGATGGAAAGAAGATTAGACGTATACATTCTCTTTTTTTTTTTAATATAGATACCGAAGATCCATGTAAACCAGGAAACAAAAAAACAAAACTTCCGATTTATGATATGGAAGACCTCACTGGGTCCAAGCAAAGCAAAATTAGAACAAAAGAAGCAAAAAAAATAAAAAAAATCCAATTTTAAGTAAGAAATTCTCAATATCCAACTCAATTAAGCACTTTTGAATCGAATAAAAATATAAAATACAAACAACAATACCTAGCTTCCTCTGGTGCCAATCTTCACCAGGGAAGCCATGGTCTTCACCTCTTATTTGAACTAAAGCCCTCTACTTATTTGAACTAAAGCCCTCTATCTGGGAGACCTTGAGGGGAGTCCTAGAGTTGAGATGGGCCTCTTCCTAGGCATGAGGTTAGGGGAAAAGACTTTGTACATCGTATTCGGTATAACAAGTCCTACGTGGACTGCACCGCTCCTTCTTATTGGTCAATATACATACGATATCTATTAAAAAATGTTAAGACAACTTACGATATTCCAATAAAAAAAATTACGACACCTCAGTTTTAAAATTATGACACCATAGTTATAAAATTAAGACACTCATTAAGAAAGTCAAAAAAAATTACGACATCCCGGTTGCAAATTTACGATACCGTAGTTATAAAATTATGACACATTCAAAAAACGTGTCTGTACACAAATTTCAAAAAAAATGAATAGGTATTAATGCACGTCACGTTAAAATTTAAGATGACACATAATTGTAAACTTATGTCACCGTAATTATAAAATTAAGACTCTCATTGAGAAAGTCAAAAAAATTATGACATTTTAATTGTAAATTTACGACACTATGACACTTACATAAATTTCAAAAAAAAACTGAACGGGTATTAATGCACATCACGTTAAAATTTAAGATGACACTCAAGTTGTAAACTTATAACACTGTAGTTATAAAATTTTATAAAATTAAGATAAGAAAGTCAAAAAAAAAATTACGACATCCAGTTGTAAATTTACGACATCATAGTTATAAAATTACGATATCAACTCAGAAAGAATGTCTATACATAAATTCCAAAAAAAAGTTGAATGGGTATTAATGCATGTCAGCTTTTTTAAAAAAAAATTTATGATATGTTTTCTAAATAGGTATCATAATTTTATAACTACGGTGTCGTAAATTTACAACTGGGTATCGTAATTTTTTTTGGCTTTCTGAATGGGTGTCGTAATTTTATAACTATGATGTCGTAATTTTAAAACTGAGGTATCGTAATTTTTTTCGTCGGAATATCGTAAAGCTGTCTTAATATTTTTTAATGGATATCGTATGCATATTGATCAATAAAAAGGAGCGGTACAGCCTACATAGAATTGCTGCATCGGATGTGATGTACAAAAACTTTTCCAAGGTTAGGGGGAGCGGTGAGGAGAGGCTACCAAAGAATGGTAGAGGATGAAAAAGAGAAATGGAAATGATTTAGATTAGGTGGGGGTTTGGGTTTCGGGCTTTCAAGGAGAAAGATGGATAAAATAATATTAATGGATTGATCAATCATGACATCTTCATCCAACATTTACTTCCCTTTTGGATTTCATTGTTGGAGATTGGAAAAAAAAAAGGTGGGGTTAAGCAATGGCCGGATTTCATGGTTGGAGATAGGAGAAAGAGATAGGATTATATGATGGTCAGGGGGCTCAACACTAGTCAGAAGGGGTTGCTAGTTAGAGAGAAGGCGGAACCTGCTGGTCGGATGAGAAAGTAAAACCTACTTACTAGCTAAAGGAGAGCAGCGTCGGAATGGTATTGAGAGGGAAATGGATTAACTTGACTGCCATATGTCTCCTACCATCTAACATGGTATACAATCCTACCATCCAACATGGTATACAATCCTACCACATTAGCACAATAAATTACATGGCTAGCATCTATTAATGATAGAGAACAAATTAAAATAAAAATAAAGCATAAGGGCATTTTAAAAATTTGTTTATAGTATAGGAATGAAAGTAAGGTGACTCTTAACACAAAAGAATTAAATATGCACTTTATTTTTTTTAATACTAGTTTTACGGGGCAACCTCTGCTGCCTTAATAATAAAAAGACTAATTACCCTTTTATTAAGTTGAGCATGCTAAAAAAGCTAAAAAGCCTTGAATGGTGGTGCCCACTGCTGCCTCCTAATAGCCGTTGGAATTGGTCCAATGGACCTCCTGAAACATCCTCTCAGTACCGAAAATAGAAATGAACAATTCCTTCAACAAGTGCCACCACCCTTCCATGTTCTCACCTTTCCCGAGGAAGCAGTACAAACCTCCAACGCTAACAACCATTTCCCAAACATCCTCCTCCATCCAACCTTCCTTCCCCTCGGTCACCCAGCAGATTGCTCCATTCTATCCATCTAAAACGAACTCCCATTGGTTTGTCGCTCTTGATTCATATCAAAGGATGGCAGGTGGTTCCAGGAAGATGTCGGTGGTGCTGACGGTGCTGGTGGTGCTATCGACGCTGGTGGTTGGGAGCTGGGGCGTGCCGAGGGAGATGTGCTTCTGCCAGTGCATGAGCGAGCAGTGCATGATCCTGCCTGACGCCACCCGTTTGGATTGTGGCTATCAGTGTGATAGGGCATGCCGTGCCGGAAGCAACCCCGGTCGCGACGGTCCCCTCGACTTCTGCGGCTTCTGACATCGTGAGTGCGTGCGCCTTTCTTCATTTTTTTTTTTTTTTTGTGTAAATAATTGTTATGCATGGCATCCTCTTTTGTTGGACTTTTTTTTCCCTTCTGTGCTCTACGATAGTTGTATCCAACGGAAAAGGGTGCCTAAAGAAATAAATGGCATGCATATAGCTCATGATGATTGTTAAGGAGATTATCATATTCCTTTTTTAAAGTTCTTTTTTTTTTTTTTGTCCTTTTGATAAAGGCGATGAATACAATTTGAAAAATCACAGGTGAAGGCACACAGACAAACCGGTTGAAACATAGACAGCTCCTCTACAAAAGACATCCATATGTGCTCACCTTTCAGAGCAGTAGCAGGGGATAAAATAGACCAGCTTCTCAGCACCACTCCGGACCGTGTGACGGTTTGGTAAGGGCAGGAGCTCCCTTGGGGATGGAGTAGTAGAGTGAAAATATTTTTCCAAATAAAAATATTAAGCATAATCACACAGCACAGCACAAAGTACTTTCAACAAAGGCGTACCGTGAAGGGATCCGGGAATACATGCCATGCCATGCCCCTTTTCAGCACGAAATCCCAATATTCTCAGGAGTATTTGTAAGGCCTTAATTTGTATCTAAAAAACGCAACAGATTAATATAATTTGAAGCAAGGAGCTGATGAAGAAACCAAAATGCAATTATTCAAATGTCAAAAATTTCTAGCTACTACAAACTGCATCATGATACTGAACTCTATTGTTCAGCTAAATATTGAGGTGGAAAACTGCAGTTTATCTGGAAGCAAATCCATTCATCAATGTGTTAACCTTTCCTTGACTTTAGAACAGGCCAAAAATTTTATTCATTATTCTTTTCCGAATAAGAGCTTCTGACTTCTCTCCATAAAGATATCATGAATTTACTGAGATTGTTTGCCCTGGTCATCTATAAAGGGCCAGGGAAGGTCCCATTTGCTCGTTGCTCATCCCATCGCTCGATCTGCGAACATGAATGTATAATGTTACTTCAACAGTAAATTGAATTTTGAAGAATACTTCTCTATTTACCTTGCCATTCTCTCTTTTTCTTTCCTTAGATAGGCATTAAAAATAGCAGCATAAGAGAGTTGCGTATTTATTTTCAGCATATAGCTGAGGTTGATTCCATGGTATATGTTATTTGCAGATGATATAGTATTGATTGACAAAATAAAATCTAGAGTAAATGGTAAGCTAGAGATTTGAAAAGAGGCTTTAGAATGTAAAGGTTTTAAGATTAGTAAAACTAAAACTAAATACATGAAATGTAATTTTAGTGGAAGTAGAAATACAAATGAAAAATGAAGATTGCAAGTCAAAAGATACCAAAGAGTAAAAAATTTAGGTATTTGGGATCAATTATCCAATAAAAAAATGAAATAGATAAAGATATGAATCATAGAGTTAAAGTATGATGGATTAAATGGAGGAGTGCTTCAGAAGTATTATATGATCGACGCACCCATTAAAATAGAAAAAAATTATAAAACTTCTATTAGGCCAGCTATGCTATATAGAACATGTTGAAAAATACTAAAATATGTAAATAAATTAAGTGTAAAAAAATGCATATGTTAAGATGAATATGTGGTAAAACTTTAAAAGATAGAATTAGAAATAAACATATATGAGAAATAATAGAAGTAGCCTCAATTGAAGATAAAATGAGAGAATCGACTACGATGATTTAGACATATACAACGAAGGCCTTTAGATGCTCCAGTTAGAAAATGTGATCTTTTAACAATCCATGGTAAGAATAGAGGTAGAGATAGATCTAAACTAACATGAAAAGAAATAATTAAAAAAGATATAACTATTATAATTTGAGTATCGACTTAGTCCTGAATAAAGCAAAGTGGAGGAAGCAAATTCATATAGCCAACCCGATATAGTTGGAAAAGGCTTAGATGAGTTGAATTGAGTTGAGTATATAGTTGAGGTTGAAGTGACCTAGAGGATGATCAGTCTACCAAAGGCCAAATGGTGGAATCAATCTACCAGTATAGAATTGATTGAATCACAAAATAATTCAGAAATGGAATAATAAGACGGCATTCATGTATTCCCAATTAGGATGCGCACTATCAAACAGTGCTTTAAGCACCGTACTGTACCATGTAATATGGGGTGTACCATAGACCTAGTAGCAAATTAATACCACTATGGGGCTTGGTGTGCTCCTGTACCAACACATGGTACATCTCCTGTTCCAACTTTATACTGTGTTACTATAAAGGTGTATCATACCATACCAGTACTTATGATCCAGGGCTTGGTACTCACTGTTATTGGTTCAGTACCAGGACAAATCATTACTTCGAAGTCCAAATATTACAATAGTAATGTTTGCAATAGAACTTCACAATGATCTTTACAAACGTGAACTTTAGGTACTTATTTGATGTTCAAAATACAAGGCATTTCTAATTTGCTTCCCGTTATATTTGACAAGTCAAATTTATTTCAATAATAACAATGCAATTTGTGAGTCTAGTTGTGCACAAAATGAATGAGATCTCTTATGAATTTTTCACAATCCGATACAGGCAGGCTATGAACTATAATTCCAACAATAAGACTGGCTATATATGGGAGAGGTGGTGTTTAAGGATAAGTATTTCATAAAAACTTGTGTAGGAGCGGTTAGCCCATTTGACCCATTGCTGGGGAAGGGCTACCTTTGTTTTATAGCCCACTCCAGCTTAAGGCTAGACTATCAAAGACAAAAATGCAAAAGAAAAAAGAAACAACAATCTAGAACCCTATGATAACAAATAAGCCCTAGGATTTATGGTCGTGACACAACTATTATTTAAAGAAAAATCATATTTCAGTTGTAGAGGGCTGACTCTTATGTGAAAGATAATCAGTTATTATATGATGCGCTACAAAGAATTTCTGTATTGACAAGCTCTTCTTGTCAACCTTAACTATTTCTCTAGCTATACTTTTGCAAAGACATGCTTTATATGGTACCATGTATCCTTCCCAATCAAGCAAATTTAATGTCATCCAACAATACATCCAAAATCTACTTAGAAGTACCCTGTACAATAATGAAAAGGAACATGCAGTCATGCTAGACACATAAAAATGAAAAAGATTTACCTGCCTCATGACAACGTGAGACACATTAGGGTGCTGCATATAATTCTTTTTTGTTAGTAAGCCAGAGAGGGGGTTTTCATCAAGTAACCAGGCAAGCAAGGATTTTCCCTCTCAGAAGTGCACGGCTGTCACAAGAGGGAAATACTTGAGGAGATGCCAAAAACAATATGCTTGGACAATGATCAACTTCTTGGTTGAATGGATGCACGCTATATTTTAACAAAAATGACAGAAGGACATTGTCAGGTTAAAATGAGACATCTCTTATCAAATACTACATTCTAGACTGCTTTGAACCCAAAATGTTACAAATGTCTAAAGCAATATATCTACAAGGTGACCAATATTCAATGTTAGGGGAACATTTTTTGGGTATGTTTCCTTTCTTTTAAAGTATATCATCTGCTGTCTGTCCAACCGTATCATGTAGCCCACCAAGCACTAATGTCCTGTAAAGAATCCATACCCTGTTATCTTATTTCCATATAACTAAACAAATGTAGTTCCCTTTCTAAGCACATTAACCTGACCTTATCAACTTGTCATCCCTATACTTATAATATTGACTTAGACCTCATGTGAAATTGTCATCCCTATACTTTTATAATATTATCAACTTGTCATCCCTATACTTGTCAACTTGTCATCCCTAAACTTTTATAATATTATAATTTCATATTATAAATTATATAGTATCAGATTATTATAATGTGAATATATATTATATTATACTACATTATAATTTTATAACATTCAATGGTTATATTATTATATTTTGTACATAATAATATTACAATCTATGATATTATAGTTTATTATTATATTATCTATTATTATAGTAATATTTTCATACTTCTTTTATTATAATATAAAATGATATAATTATAATATTATATTTCAATACATTGTAATAATATTATATTCTAATATTATCATATATTATAATATATTATCAATCAATCTTTAGTTATAATAAGGTTGTATCATTATGATATTATTATAATAATATTACAATAGTCATATCTTAACATAATATAATAATATTATATTATAATGATATGATAATATTAAACATTAAAAATGTTAAATGTGACTATTTTTGTGTTTCAAGCTAGCGACCTCCAAGTCCATGAAAATAGCTTTATAATGCTTCTTAAGAAGAGCTTTTATTCAAAAATTTCAAATTGAAGCTTTCCTAATAGACATTTTTTTTTGGTTTTTGAAGGAACCAAAAAGGTTTTTCAATTTTTTTTTCAAATACCTCAAAATCACTTAAAAGCAATTTTAGGTCCTACTAAAAGTGCTTTTTGGCCCTCTCAAAAGAATGTCAAATGGCGCTTAATAAAAATAGTCTTTCTTGCTAAACTTGACGAAGGTTCTACCATAGTTTCAAAAAGCAGCAAATGTTTGGCGGCAATCAAGGTATCACATAAGCACCATGCAGCCACTTATGTAGGCATACAGGTGGCTCAAAAATAACTTTATTTATAATAAAAATAAAAAATTAAAAGAAGAAAAAACAACTCGGTAACATAGGAAAAAGAAAAAAAATGTAATCGGTGAAGTATAGAGGACCTAGACGGCCAAATATCCTAAACTTTAGGCTCATGCCAACCAGTCCACCTTGCAACGTATATACATATAGGGGCAGCCTAGACCTTTTGTGGAGTCACCAAGGGACTGCATACCCATGTAGCCAACTAGACCATTTTTTTGAAGCAGTGAGTCTAATTATGTATTTCCAAAATTATCAATACCGTAAGAAATCTCGAATGAGCAAGAAGGATTTTTAGGAAAGTTTAGTTGAGAAAATCAGGATCAATAACCTGAAGAAAATCAGGGTCAATAATCTTTTCAAGCTTAGTAAAGAAAATCAGGGTCAATAATCTTTTCAAGTTTGGTGGAGGAAATCAGGATCAATAATCTGGAGAAAGTTATAGTCAATAATCTGTCCCTAAAGTTAAGAAAATTAGCTGAAATTTTTTTCCTTATTTAGTGTAATAGAAAGTTACTCCGCCAAAGCCGGTCCCAAGCCCGGGTAAAGGAGGAGGGTTGCATTAGGTAGCTGACAGCCAGTGTAAAACTCCGTCAGAACCCTTAAAACATGAATCTAGTAAATCAAACTATGTGAAAGGCTAGGACGTGAATATCGACTTGGTCCTGAATAGAGCAGAGTGAAAGAAGCAGATTCATGTAGCCGACCCCATGTAGTTGAAAAAAGGCTTAGATGAGTTGAGTTGAGTGTAATAGAAAGTTGCATTTATAGAGTAGAATGAATTATAAATTTTTTCATACAGAAATAATAAAATTCTCAAGCATTTTTTTCTTTATGGTATCAGAATCCTAGGGTTTCATGCCTCTGGAATGATTTTTTTGGCCTTCATTGCCAAGTTTTTTTTCTGCTCTTTCTCGACCTTTATTGCTGACTTATTGGTGGCCTTCATTGTCGATTCAACCTCCCTCTATTCTAGCCTTAATCGTTGGTTTATTCATCATTCTCTTCAGCCTTCATCGCTGATTTTTTTATCTTTATTCTATCTTTATTCCCAACTATTATTCAGTCCCTTTTTCAAACGGATGCTACATCTTCAATACCATCACCTTAAGTATCTTCAATTGTGGAGAAAATTGAGAAGCTTAAAGGAATGTTGGGAACTATTAAAAAACCAGCAATAGATAGCAATCCTTAGCCGATAAATCAAGGAATGTGTTCATTAAAGCTTTCGGGTAAGGCTCTAATCTTTCTTGGATTAAATGCTCTAGGTAATGAGTTTAGGAATGTCCCTTGTCCTAACAATAAAAAGATTGTCATTGCTGATGGTTTTACAACCACAATAGCAGGAGTAGGAAATGTCCAAATTATCCCAGAATTAGTTCTTAAAATATTTTTCATGTCCCTCAATTAGCCACAAATTTGGTTTCCATACAAAAGCTTACCAAAAATCTAAATGGCTTGGTTATATTCAATGCTTCTTATTGTGAATTTCGGAACTAGGTTTCGGAAAGAAGGATTGGACTTGCTAAGGAGCATAATAGACTCTATTACTTAGATACATTAAGTCAACCGATATTGAATAAACTTGCTTTATCTAGCTCATCTTTCTCTTTCAATAAAGATGTCATTTGGTTACAACATAGGCGTTTAGATCATGTGTCTCTTCCAGCATTGAAACTAATGTTTTCCTTTTTGTTCAAAAGATTTGCTATTCAGTCTTTTCATTGTGATGTTTGTGAGTATGCAAAACACACTCGTTTACCATTTCCAATAAGTAATAAAAGATCTTTTTCTTTCTCCTTAATCTATAGTGACAATTGGGAACCATCAACTATTCCAAACATCTCAGGATCTAAGTGGTTTGTAATGTTTATTGATGATTGTACAAGAGTCTTTTGGATCTATTTACTCAAAAATAAATATAATGTAAGCCATATTTTTTCTATCTTTAATGTAATGATTCAAAATCAGTTTGGTATCAAGATAAAGAACTTTCGCTTTGATAATGCTCGTGATTACTTTAATCAGACCTTTGATCCCTTATTTTCAAAAAGAAGGAATCATACATGAATCATCCTATATCACCAATCCACAACAAATGAAATGGCGGAAAGAAAAAACCGACATCTTCTTGAGTGCACTAGAGCCTTATTATTTCAACAAAATATACCAAAATCATATTGAGAAGAAGCTATACTCACATCAACTTATGTCATAAACAAAATTCCTTTCAGGGTCTTGGGATTTCAAAGTCCATTAGAGGTCTTGTCTAAATTTTATCTTGACATACGATCCACCTTCAATCTTACTCCTCGGATTTTTGGATGTACATCTTATGTTCATGTTCATAGTCATAACTGAGGGAAGTTAGATCCTCGAGCTCTTAAGTGTATCTTTGTGGGATACTCCTCCACTTATAAGGGTTACAAATGTTATCATCCACCTAATAGGAAACTCTATGTCTTAGCCAATGTTACATTTGTTGAAAATAAGCCCTATTTTTTTACTCCTTATCTTCAGAGGAAGTTACCTATACTTGAAGATAAGGAGTCAAATTTTTTACCACCAGATACATCCCCCATCTGAGTCGTTCAAATCTAAATATCGAGAGTCAATTCTACTGTCTGAGGAGTTGGAAGAAAAAAGGAAAGGAGATGATAAAATCTTTGATTCGTTCCGGTTTGATCAAGTGTACGCAAGAAAAAGAGATCCCATCATGACTACAAGGCAAGAACAACCTTCTGAACCAAACTCTGAAAATAAGGTAACAATAAATGAAGCAAACCTGTATTCTATACCAAAAATAGTTTATCCTTTTTTCAATCCTGAACCACCTTGTTCCGAGCCTCCTCACCTTAATCAGGATCTACCTATTGCTGATCCTAAACCACCGTGTCTCAAGCCTCCTAACCTTAATCAAAATCTATCTATTGCTATAAGAAAAGGAATCTGAGAATGCACCAAAAGACCTCTATACCCATTATCTCACTTTGTATCTTTTGAGAGGTTTTTCTCAAGCAATCGAAGTTTTCTTTCAACCTTAAACACAGTTTCTATTCCTAACTCATTGTCTGAAGCATTATCAAAGAAAGAATGGAAACTTACTATGGCGGCAGAAATGGATGCATTACAAAAGAATAAAGCTTAGGAATTGGTTGATTTACCTAAGGGTAAGAGAGCAGTGGGCTATAAGTGGGTGTTTGCAGTAAAATTTAAGGCAGATGGTCCCTAGAACGCTACAAGACGAGGCTGGTTGTAAAAAGATATACTCAGACATATAGAGTAGACTATCAAGAAACGTTTGCTCCAGTAGCAAAGATGAATACAGCGAGAATTTTGCTGTCCTTGGCTGTTAATTTTGATTGAAAATTACAGCAGTATGATGTGAAGAATGTCTTTCTTCATAGAGAATTAGAAGAGAAGATTTATATGAATATTCCACTAGGATTTAGTAGGGCTGATGAAAACAAAGTTTATCGATTAAAAAATGTATTATATGGGTTGAAATAATCCCCACGTGCTTGGTTTGGACGGTTTGCCAAGGTGATGTTAGCCAGTGGTTATAAACAAAGTCAAGGAGATCATACGCTTTTCATTAAGCATTCAGTTTCAAGGGGAATCACTATATTAATTGTGTACGTGGATGACATTATAGTGACAGAAAATGATGAAGTGGAAAAGGAAGCCTTAAAGCAATGTCTAGGCTAAGGAGTTTGAGATAAAAGATTTGGAAAGATTGAAGTATTTTCTGAGAATTAAAGTGGCTCGATCAAAATAAATTTTTTTTATTTCTCAACAAAAGTATGTTACAGACCTGCTCAAGAAAACATGTATGATGACTAGCAAATTAGTTGAAACTCCTATGTAACAGAATCACAAATGAAGCAAGGCCCTTGAAAATAAGGCAGTAAACAGAGAAATGTATCAAAGGCTTGTTGAAAAACTCATCTATCTTGCGCATACTAGGCCAGACATGGCCTATTCAGTTAGTGTTATCAATCAGTTTATGCATGATCCTAGAAAAGTTCACTTACATGCAATCTACCGAGTTCTTCGTTACTTAAAAAGCACATCCAGGAAAGGGACTTTTATTCAAGAAAGGATCAACAATTGATCTAACAGTTTACATAGATGCAGACTTCGCAGGATCTCTAGTCGATAGACGGTCAACATCAGGCTATTGTACCTTTCTTGGAGGAAACTTAGTATCTTGAAAGAGCAAAAAATAAAATGTAGTAGCAAGGTAAAGTGCAAAAGCCGAGTTTAAAGCTATGACAATAGGAGTATGTGAATTACTGTGGGTCAATTATTTTGGAGGACATAAAGATTCAATAGAGCATGCCTATGAGACTATACTATGATAATAAATCAGCTATAAGTATAGCTCATAACCCAGTGCAATATGATCGGAAAAAATACATAGAGATAGACAGACACTTCATTAAAGAGAAGTTAAATAGTGGATTAATTTGTACTCCGTATATACCGACAAGACTTCAACTAGTAGATGTGATAACAAAAAGGCTGTGTAACAACATATTTCATGAGAATATTAGCAAGCTAGGAATGGTAGACCTATATTCACCAGCTTGAGGAGTATAGGAAATCTCGAATGGGCAATCTTAGAAGGATTTTTAGGAAAGTTTAGTGGAGGAAATCAGGATCAATAATCTGAAGAAAATCAGGGTCAATAATCTTTCCAAGTTTAGTGAAGAAAATCAAGGTCAATAATATGGAAGAAATCATGGTCAATAATCTGGCCCTAAAGTTAAGAAAATCAGCTAAATTTTTTTTTCCTTATTTAGTGTAATAGAAAGTTGTATATATAGAGTAGAATGGATTGTAAATTTTTTTAGACAGAAATAATAAAATTCTCAAGCATTTTTTTTTTCTTCAAATACCAAAATCCTTGACATCAACTAAACACATAATACCACTTTGATATCAACTTGACGAGTTACTCCTAAAATCATATCAATAAATTTGCCTTGTATTGGATTAGAGCCCGATGAAGCCCACGAAATATGTGCACCTGACCCTGCCTAAATTTAAGTTAAGTGTGGTAAAATTTCAAACAGCTAGTGGAGTTGAAAAGAACACCACCAAAGACCCACCTAACACACTATCACTTAAGATTCAGGCTTCATCTAGGTTTGGGCAACCATCAAGCCCAGAAATGATAGTGTGTGCCAATAGCCACCTGACATTTCTCGGCAAACTTTTGCTTAGAAAGTCTATCACAAACCTCTCTAGATATGATGCACAAGGCAAGACCCAAACTATTGGATATGCCAAAATAAATTAGATAACATGTTGCAAACAAGGATGGTTGAACTATACCAACCAAATGGTTTGGAACAGCAGACAAACCAACCCGTGCTACTCTGAACTGCCCTCTGCCACTCCAAACCATCCCATACCGATCGTAAACCGTGCTAAACCACCCCATCCCTTGCTGAACTGCTCAGTTCAGCTCCGTATGGGGCAGCTCATGGATTGGAGCCTTATGATTTTTTACCTAACCTACCCGTTTGGTATAGCATACCCCACACTAAACCATACCGGTCTAATACCAAAATGATATCGATTCTTGATATAGCAAACCTTAATTATAGGTACTTGCACAAACACTTGGAGTAGAAGGTAATAACATCGACTTGATAAGTGCCTTGCAAAAACACTGGGAGTGGAAGAATTAGAGAACATCAACTTAATAAGCACCAACCTTGCAAAGAAAGGTACATTGACATCCAAGATGATAAATTTTGTTTACTTTGCAACAAGATCTAGTAGAAAACTCATATCCACAGAGTACAAGAATGTCCATGAATGTGCAATTCACAATTACCAACCTAATCACCTATGATCAGCCGAAAGATTAAGCCTCAATCTACAACTATGATAATGTATGGACATGAGATTCCTTTTTAACATTGCTTTAAAGTAATATTACAAGCTAAGAATATCACTTGGACCAACTTAATTTCACTGGCTTTTTCCTTAATGGAACATAGAAATATTGGGGCAGAGTCATATAAAAACTACAAAATTTCACACTAATTTTAATATATCAGATCTTGGTAAGCTAACAAATATCAATCAAACATTGCATTTTGCATTAGAATGGTATTGACATAGAACGGAAAAAAAATGCATACCCATTCAGTTGGGCAAAGTGAGCGATAATACTTTGCAAATTTCTCACACTCAGGAGCTTCTTCCTCCCCTTTTGCAGCTACGCACCTGAATCCACATATTATCATGAGCCATTGGTGATGTCCATTAAGCATACTACAAGAACACTAATGATCCGATTGAGGTACTCTGATCATACTTGTGATATTCAATATAGCGAGTAAAGCAGTGCCTTGTTTGATTTGTAGTTGGAAAACGGAAATCTGCTGGAGCCGTCTCAAGCTGTAAAGCGACAACACTTGTAAATTAGAATTTGCCAAAATGATTTTGATTTTTCTTATAAATTAGAATTTGTTTCTATACTTATGAATTAGAACTTACAAAAAAGATCTTGAAATTCCTGTACACATTAAGAATATTTGAACCCTTAATTTCATGTTTTACTCATAGAGAAATCAAACCTTTATCACTGGTTTCTCTTCAGAAGCTTCTTGTGATTCTGTCTCTTCTTGCTCAGTGGTTTCACTGTTTTCCTCTGCAACAGGATTAGTTTCATCTGCAACAGGGGTCTCATCAGTCTTCTTTGCCACAAGTTCTGCAGAAGTGGCATCAGCAGGCTTCTCATCCCCTGTTGTTTTTTCAATGGGAACCTCAGTCTGATCTGACTTGTCCTCCTTATCCTGGAGCGACCATTGCTGCACATAACTGGAGTTAGAATAAAAAGCTAACATGAACCCAACCGAACATGACTTATGGGTCATTCATCCTCTTCACAGTTTTGAGAGACAAAATCTCTGAAATCATGAACCATGGAGCCGCTTGATGCGGCTTAAGGATAAATCATTCTAGGATTAAAAATACAATTTTGCCAGCCTAATAAATATATGGGTATAGATTCTATAAATTTTAATCCTTTAACATTAATGGTGGACATTGTGACTAGATCACCTTTCAGCCTGCTAATTATTAGCAGCAACAGACATGTAATTGATCAATATTCCAGTAAACAGTCCACATAGACATGAGTGCAATGATTTACAAGTGGTATTCTGCTGCCATCTATAAAGTTTGGAGCTACTTTAGGATGTTCAATGGTTCATTTTTTGCTACCTTTTACTTAAAAACATGTTAAGAAAAGTGGTTCTGTGATGTGTTGTTTTGAACGATATTGAGCATGTTAGTGTTCGACATTGTTACAATATAGAATCTTGAAACTTGAATGATACGTTTTATGATGTTGGAGTTCATGTTTGTAGATACAAAGTGTTTATTTCTAATGCAACCAACGAACTAATCTTAAATTAGCATGTTGCTTTCTTCAGGCTATTGCCCTTCTGGCACCTAAGATCCTAGGCAATATGGGGGTCCTAGCGCCTCAAGAACAAATAGCAAAATTTCTTTTTGTTTTATTCGATATGAAATCATACATTAGATTGCTAGCTTATGATCTAAAAAATATAGATATTTTATGTCAATGCTACCACACTTGTCTTTATATGCAATTTCAACATATAAAATGTTCATCATCACCATGAAGCTACGCCATAATAGCATAGTGCATAGATAAGAAAAGAAAATGGATTTTTTCTTCTAGGATCACATTAAATGTTGCTTTTAGAATTTCCAGACAAGTCTTAGTGTATACTTCTTGTCACGGTGCCATCATTTGGCAGCACCATACCACTCTAGAAAACAGAATCCAACTGGGATTGACCATTATTAATGATACTTTGAACCTTGACTTACAAAAGAGATAATCAAGAAATAGCATGCCTATGTGATATAACAGGCATAAGTGATCATAGACCATCTCTTTTATCATTGGGTAGCAATGTATGTGCATACTTTGTGTCACCATGTCATTGTTTGGCAGCACCATATTACATCATACAATAGAATTCCACTGGCATTGACCATTACTAATGATACTTCGAACCTTGATTTACAGAATAGATAATCAAGAAATGGGGTGCATATGCGACACAACAGGCTTAAGTAATTATAGGGTAGCATGGTATGCTATGTGAATGGAAAAAATCATCTTATAATATAACCATATATATTTAGATATATCCAAAGAGCACTGTCAGATATAAGGAAATAATCTTGCATTCAGAATGCTAAATTGAGTGAAAAAAGCATGTTAAAATGAAAATAACCGGAAATCTCTATAGGACTCAATCCAATATAACCGTGACAGTTAGGACATGAATTTACATACGTTAAGAAACAAAAATTCCAGTAAGGCTTACAAGAGATGATAAACAAAACTCTTCAACGATGAAGATAACTATATAAAAGAAGGAAATATTGGAGAAGGAAGAAGGATGACAAATATATATATATATATATTCTTTTCAGGAAAAGGTTAAGCCCGACAGGCTAAGCAGGTTTCATTGAGAAAATAAAAGATGGTAAATTTTTAAAAGAATAGATTCGTCCTACATCAATTTAAGTCATTTGAGAAACAGAAAAATAAATTCCTCAAAAAGAAAAAGGAGAAACAGAAATATATATATATATATATACACACACCTTATTATTTTCCTTTTCTTCATTTATGTCTATATTATTTTATTTGTGCCAATAAGTTCGCAGAGAACAGCACGAAACTGATATCCAAAAATTATTCACATAAAACTACATTTCAATTCCCATAACCAGATAACCATCAAAATCAACCTCTTGTGAAACCTAAACTTCCTTTGATTGATTAGATCATCTTGTCCTCGACCGTCAGTCAATTACAGCAGCATAAATCTATTCATAAATTCTTTCTTCCGCTCAGGTTTAAAATTAAATTCTGACGGGATCGACAAAAAAACTCATTAATCGATCCTATAAACATAAAACGATTAATTCCGCACGAATCTTTCCCCGAATCTCCTGATCTTTTCGGTGAGATCTAGCATAACAAGAAATGAACTAAAATTCATGTATTCAATCATCAGATCTACAAGAAAAGACGCGGATCAATCACAAGTGAAAACAGAAGAATATCAAACAGAGAGTCGTCATTATCATCTAAGGAGAATGGATCCATTGAGAGAAAATATGGAGAGAAGAGGAAGAGTGGCGATTACCTCGGCAAGGCTGGGGTTTTTCTCCGGGACGGTTTCCGCCATGGCCGGCGACTTCTCTCTCTCAGAGGCTCCAACAAAGGCGGCGATTTTATTTCCGAAGAAGACAAGAAGGTGGGAGGTTTGGCGACGAAGGAGAGGTTGAGATGATGCGAGAGGCACCTCATCGCTTACGCCAGACCTAATGGTTGAGCTGCTGTCTGCCAGCAACCCTTCCTTCGGTTCGAACCGTTGTTTAGATCAACTCTCTTTTGCATTTGGGTTGAGCCGCCGGCTCTGAGCTAATCCACGGCCTCTACAAAGCGAAAATCTAATAAATCTCCAGTGCAATCATTCAGAAATATTACTAATAAATTAAATTAATGCATTTATATAGAATATGAGACCGCAGCTAAGATCTGATACAGCTATTGGAGACCGTCCATATTTGCTGGCCCTCCAAAACAATGGCCGTCAAAGAACAGCAACCTATGCAAGCTATTATTAGGTCCTCAATAGCCATAACAAATGGGTTCTAGAAATTATTTAAACTTAATATCAAAATTAAGAGCATTGTTAACAAATATACAATTAGGCAAGCCGCCTCCTTTCCCTTCTCAAGGCTCCCTATGACTTGGAAGGTGGTAGTAGGCTAGGCCTCAACGATGTGCACACCACCTAGTCAAAGAGTGATATGCACCAGTATTTGAGGATCAAAAGTATATTTCATTTAAGAAAAATAATATTTTATTTTAAATTGACCGCTCGCTGTTCTACGTTGTTAAATTATAAATTAGGTTGATGGCCGCCGCAGCTAATTAATCTGTCCCAAAAAGTAACCACTCTATGGAGATGCGGGGTATCGATCCCCGTACCTCTCGCATGCTAAGCGAGCGCTCTACCATCTGAGCTACATCCCCAGTTGATAGAATAGAGTTTGGTAAAATGATTTTAAATAAAGAATAATCGTCAGAAGGAACCACGTAACATGCGGTCACCAAGCGCTCCCTCCCCTTGGTCTTAGTAGCAACTTCATACGGATCCGGGGCCGTGTGCGGCCATATTTGAAGGCTTGCTCCGCTTTGAAAACAATCCTCCAGAAAGCAAAGAGCGGGGCAAGTCTCCTTGCTCCAAGCTGCTAAGGAACCCCCGACTGCCCTGCAATAATTTCCAAGAATTGGCTTCTTCCATGGCATAGATTTCGGGAGAAGCAGCCTACAATTCCATGTCCATGTCCTGCAAAGCCGGAACACCAAATCCTCGCTGAATCATAACAATTGACAATTTTTTGACAAATCCGAGGTGTTGTTGCTTCCAACAGATAAATATTAGGTGTATATATATATATATATATATATATATGTGTGTGTGTGTATATAGCCTAAATTTTGCAACTCTCAATCCAAAATTTGGTTTAGCAACCATCATAATACAACCGCATACTCTTAAAGCGAATCCTAAAGGCATACAAGACATGTTGAAAAAATTAATTGATTTTAAAAAATTATCTAAAAATTACTAAAAATTTAAATTCAAAGTAGATAAAAATTGTGTCTGAACCAAGGCGTGTTAGATACCGCCCTAAGAACTAGTTTTGCCCTTTCGTACATATTGTAGACGATCTGTCCCTAAAGGCATACAACGATCCGACTTGATCCGAACCTCCTATCACGAGCATGATTACATGAAGGTGCAATTCGACAGTTCCTTCATATGCCCAATAAAAGATCAATAGTAATAAAAAATAATATAATAAAAAAACTTTTTTTCTAAGTATGAGAATAAGATTCAGACTTCATGAAAAATCAACATTATTCCAACTTGAAAAATGAAACATTGAACTATGTCTATGTCACCTTAGAATTAAATATTGCATGCAGTTTTGATTGGTCCAATGATGTATGTGACATATCAAATGAGTAACACATTTTTACACATTTTTTTAGTTCAGAGTAAATACATTAACAGTCCTCCCTTCTCTTGCAACCCACTCCCCTTATCTCCAACATCACAAGCTCACAAAGTCTCAAACAATATCATATGCCTTCTCAAATCTTATTTTATGGCAACTCTTTTTTGCGCCATGTCTTCGCACATCAACCAAAGGTTCCTCAGAATACACAGTGAAATATAAGATATAGCGGTCAGAAATGAAAGCACTCTGAACGTGGCTTATCCAACTCTTCTAGGACAAGTCCCAGCTAATTAGAGAGCAATTTTTTGATAATCTTATAGGAACCATTGAGGCAGATGATGAGCCAGAGACCCTCAGCTTCATTTTCATCCTTTTCTTAGAAACGAATTTGATGTTGGTACAATTAAAAAAATGTTTGCATTGCTCACACTTTCTTAATTATTGGGAGTGTTGTATCATTGTTTATCCATACAAATTATATATGCAGATAATAAGCAAAAAAATTACAATAATAAGGAAAGAATAATAATTACACAATTAGAGGAGAATTTGAATTCCCTCTTTATTATGCACTACTGATTTAGTTTGATTTAATTTAAATTATTTTCTTATTACGCACTACAGATTTAATATGATTTGAATGCTTTCCTTATTATAACTAAACCTCACAAGAGTTGAAAGATACCCAAAAACCTTGTACCAGTTTCATAGAGGTAGCAAGAATTATTGCTTATTTCTCTGGATCATTTTTTTTTTTTTTTTTTTTTTGAGGCTACTAAATTGCATCACTTTGGTCAAATTCCTGAAGTGCATCTTGATTCCATGTGAGTCATCATTTCACTGTTTGACATTATACTTCGAATCCCAATGAAATACCAAGCATGTTTTCAAGTTTAAGCAGGAATGTTGTTGAGTCATTTCATTAGCTCGGTTAGATTTTCGTACACGAAGTTTTGAATGTACCTTCAAAACAAAGAAGATTATTGCAACAATAGGAATTCTACAAAAATATAAAGCTGCAGGCTTTTGTATTACTAGAGGAAATAACCATACAAACAACTTCAGAAGAGCAACAAAACAAGGAACCTGGCTTATTTCATAAGCCAAAAAATAAATTACAAAATAGTTGAATAGCAAAAAGCAAATCACCAGCGAGGTATTCATTTGCTTATAATCATAAAATCCTTGCAGGTAAAACAAGTTCAAGTTTCCATATCCCTACTCTTCTCGTTTGCCATTCAAAGCAAGAAAGAACGATGTTGGAGAAATCTAGATGAATTGATAGGACAAGACAATGAAGTAAATAGGCAGGACAAGCACTACTTGTGGAAGCTTCTCCTTTGCAGCAGATCTCCAAATCTCCGGAGAAGTTGCCTCTTCTTTCTGTGCCTCATCGGTGATTCCTCTGGCTCCTCTATTGGTCTTCCACTTATGCGATTAGATTCATCAAAGTTCACTGATTTTTCATAATTTTGATCGATCAATGCAACGATTTGATCCTTCTTTCGCTCCGATGACTCGATTGTATCGAATATAGAACCCTCAAACCTTCCAAAATCTCCCCATGAAAGTCTGCGTTTGGCTTGGCTGTTCAAGTCTTCAACTTTCCATTGATCTGATGGAAATTTTGCCATTGGTTTGCTTGTCCTGGCCTCATTCACAGGCGCTTTTGTGGATAATCGTGATTCATTCCTGAATGGGCTCGTATTTCTGCATAAATCCGCAGATGTGGCGACAAGCAAGCTCTGCAACTCCCTAACACTATCAATAGCAGCAGCTTCACTAACCTTGAGGCATTGGAATTCTTGCTTCATGCTTTGCAATGCCTTATCCTTCTCTGACAGTGTATCCTTGAGCTGAGAATTCTCTGTCCTAGCGATCTCCAAGGCTTCTTTCACCACATTGGCCTCGTTTATCGCTTGTTTTAATATATCCCGCAGCCTAGAAATCTCTCCTCTGGCCGCCCTTTGAGAATCAACCAATCTACCATTCTCTTGCTTCAAAGTAGCTATCTCTTCTTCAGACATCTTCATACACTTTATGAACCCATTCTCCTTCTCGCTCCAAGCACCAAATGTTTCCTCTGCCTCAAATTTCAGCCTCCTAGACTCTTTTAATGCCACCCGAAGCTTGTCCTCTGTGTGCTTTAACGCAGTCTTCAGGTGCTCATTCTCGGCCCTCGCGCTCTCTAGCTCTGATCGGGCTTTCGAGAGCTCCTCTCTCTCCTTATTGGACTTCGTTGATACCTCTTTGAGGGCCAAAGCTAAATCGTCCATGGCCTTCTTGCTCTTTTCCTCTGCTTCCAATGCTAGCCGGAGCTCAGTCCTTAGCACCCCAACCTCCTCATGGCCGCGAACCGCATCCAATGTGATGCTCTTCCCAAGAGTCTTGGGCCTGGGCTGGCAGAACTCTCCAAAATTTTGCTGCTCTTATGGAGGAGGGACCTTATCTCTAGCTTGGCTTCTTCAAGCGATATCTTGGTTTGCTCGAGCTGTTTCGTTTGAGAGGCGAGGGATTCCAGCATTTTTCTTTCTGATTCCCTTGCTTTCTCCAATTCGACCTCCAATATTTCCATCCTAGCCTTGGAACGCACCGAATTCGCGACGCCATTTTTGCCGATCCTCCATCTCAACTCTTCGAGCTCTTGGAGAGCCCTGGATTTCTCCTCCTTCGCGTTCTTTAACTCTTGCTGGAGCTGAATGAATTGGTGTTGCATCTCTAAAGCTCTTAAAATTCTTTCCCACGGAGAGTACCTTGAATCAAACTCGATTTTTGCTACCAAATAAAAGAGCAAAAGGCTAATGGGATTCCATTTAGAAGACTAGGAATTAATGGAATTCATTCAAAGAGGAGTCCACATTAATGATTTCAACGGTGATGCCATAAGATCAAGTGCAGAAGGAAGAGAAAAACGCAAAGGAGGGAACTTTGGGTGGCAGGGACGAATAAAATCGCTTCCGTTGATGACAATGGCTATAACATGACAAAGAAGAAGAAGAACCCGGTCTTCCGTTGTGGGAGGCCTTCCGTTGTTGTTCCAGCGAAAGGGCCACTAAATATAGCGGGAGACTGGAAGCTACGGTTGGTTGGGCTCTATTCATTCGGATTTCGAAGGGAAAGTCTCGTGAAAGAATGATCCATGGTCCTTATCCATCGCTCCTAAACGCCGTTAATAAGGCTCTGATTCTAATTCTAGCGTTTGAAGGTAGTTTTCTTTGGTTATGGTTTATACATTGTTATTGTAACTGAATCTAGAATGCAAACAATTGAAAGCAAGTTGGGGCTTGGCATCACTTGAACTACTTGTACTTGAATCGGATTGAGAAATTGGATCGAAGCATAATCAATTTTATTTGTTTAATTTTGCAATATTGTTCGAACAAAGTCAAATGTAATCTAGATACAATCTCGTTGGCTTCTTCAGACGTGCAAGAACACAAGTGTTTAGTGTTGCTGCGGAAATCTGCTCTCTAATTCGGGTGCGGTTCAACTTCGGATCTGAACGCTGATCCCTTGTTCGGGCAAATTTATAAGACAATCCTGACGCAGAGGGTGTCTGGGGTGACCCTCTGTGGAAGACCCTCCGACGCCCAAGTCAGTGAAGATTCATAGCAAGCAGATATGAGAAGAAGGCTCTCGCAGAAGAGTTTTTCAAGAAAATGGCCTCTCGAGATATCTAAACTTTGCTTGAGCTTTAATGGAGTTTTCAGCCAGAGTGTCAGTGCAAGCATACCTGAAGAGCTTTAGGATAAGGGTATTTATAGGCGATCATCTGATTCCTTGAACGTGTCATAGGGGATCCAAAATTGTTCAGATTTGAATCAGATTCGAATCAAGTTTATTATGAGGCCGGTAGTATCAGTATCTAGTTAGTTAAAGAATCGACGGCTAGAAGAGCTGGCTGATGCTTTGAGATTCGGTGATTTTATAGGTTCTAGGCCACTTCCGATATCACTAGCATAATTTTTCGCTCGAGGTCGTTGGAGGCCTATATGGCTGGAATCTTGTCAAATTATCATGAATTTGAATTCTCCCACGCTTGGTTCCGCAGAGGTTCCCCCCCTTCGGTCTAGCTGAAGTACAAAAATAGCTCAGCTCCGCCGAGGCATTTGAATGCCTCGATCTGGCCGAGGTATAAGAACGACTCAGTCTGACCGAAGCAGAAACTTTAGCCGAGGCATAAAATATTTCGGTATCGTTGAGTATATGAGGATAGAATGCCTCGACTCTACCGAGGTATATGAATCTCGGTCCGACCGAGATAAGAGGATAGCTCGGCTCTTCTGGGGCAAAAGGAATGGCTCAGAATGATTCAATCTGAGGGTGACTTGGTCCGAGGATGGTTTGGCCTTGCCGAGGTATATCAGCTCTGTTGTTTTCTAGATATGACAGCTGGCTAATCGAAAATCAAAAATGGTCTCAACCTTTTCGTCATGTGCACAAGCGTCAGTGCAATGATAATTTTACCCCTCATCATTTAGTATTAATATGTTGGGGTGGTTACAATGGTTTATATTATGTTTTTTCTAATTTCAGTCTTGAAACTGGATGGCAAAGATTACACAACAATTGGATTTAATTGGGTTATGAATAATGTGTTAGCGTTTCCTTTTATGTGGCCCACGTGGATATATGATTGATTTATTATTTATTTATTCTAAATGATAATTATGATATCTGATTTTATCAGATATTTAAATTTAAATGATAATGATGGTTTAATAAAGCTAATTTCCTATTGGTTTATCTTTGGGAAGTTATTATCTGATAACCTCTCTTTGATAGAAAGAGAAACTTATCGTATTGATCCTTTCTTTCCTATATATAAGTCTGTTTGACCATCAAAGCAGATACGAAAGAGAATTAGGAAAGATGGATAAACTCAATCTGTCGTTAACCGTCTCTCGTTCCTCATCAACGAAGAACGAATATCAATGGATCAAGGTACGCATTCTTGGTTTATGTTTTCATGAAAAAAAATCATTTATTCTAAGATCTTGGCCATTATTTATTAAAAAGATCCTTTAATGGATCTTATATGCGGTGTCAGAGCCTTGATTAAAGAATTTATAATTTTTCATTATGAATAATTATTTATATATATATTTCCGTTATTATAAATAAGGTATTAGAATAAGATAGTAGTAAAGTGTACGAATCATTGTTTTTCCCCTATTTCCTCCTTTGATCTTTTTTGTTCTTCTGAATTAAAGAATAAATAAAGAATAAAGAAAGTTTTTGCACAGAAGGGCACACGGAAGCATAAATCATGTAAAGTTTTTTTTTCGTTTTTTATTTGCTTCCCATTAAAAGCCCATGCGTGATCCTTGGGAATCTGGTGTAGGGGTTAAGTTTTTTTCCATTTTTTATTTGTTTCCCATGAAAAGCCCATGCGTGATCCTTGGGAATATGGTGTGGTGGTTAAGGTTCAGGTTTTAAACCTAAGGTCACAAGTTCAAGCCTCAGTGAGGCTCTTTATGAAGAGGAAAGTTATCCACATGGAAAGAATAAATAAAAGTAACAAGGGCATGAAGAGGAAAGTTATCCACATGGAAATAAATAAATAAAAGTAAAATTAAAATAAAGGCTAACGGTGATTCAAATCTATAAACAAGGGGTTACCATTTTATCAATCTAATCCTTAACAATAAAAGATGAAAGCTGAGGATATTTCTCCTGCAAAGAAGATCCTTTTGAAATTTATGTTTTGACTTTTAATATTTATGATATTAATGTTACTATATATATATATATATATATATATATATATATATATATATATATATATATATATATATATAATATATATATTATAAAATTATGTGGGTACACTTAAGTCTTTAGTATTCACACAGATTATCATTAATTAAATTTGATGTCTATATTATGTAATTTGTTAGTCACCAAAGTGGCCAAATTTGAAAGTTTATAGGTATCAAATTTAATTAAATAATTTAATTACTCATAATTGTGATGCTTATAAATGAATGACATAATTGTTTAATTGTTATGAGTATATTGAAGTTCATTGATTATAAATATTTAAGGGTCACCCAAAGGTTGACTAGTCATTTTATAATCTATGGACATGATGCGGTTAATTAATATGCTTGGTTAGGTATGTTTAACATATCCAAAGATAGCAAACATATCTAATTTGAGTATATAATTGCCAAGTATGTAAAATTAAGCATCAATTATGTTTATGTTGTATATGTTGTATCACCCAAGGAGAACTTCAATATGCACTTTTGTTTACTTGATGGAATTGAATAATATTACTCAAAGCATTAATATGTGAGCATGTTTTCTATATCTGTAGCAACTATTCCTGTTTCTCTTCATTCGCAATCTATGTCTGTTCAAACTTTTAATGGGCTTAATTTCTCTGAATGGCGCAAACAAGTTCAGTTTCATCTTGGTGTCTAGATCTTGATTTGGCACTCATAAATGAGAAATCCACTATCTTTCTGACTCTAGCAGTGCTGAACAGAGGTCTTTTCATAAGTCTTGGGAAAGATCAAATAAACTTAGCCTGATGTTCATGCGAATGACTGTAGCAAACAATATCATAATTCCTGCTACTGAAAGTGCTAAGGAATTTCTGAAGTTTGTGGAAGCGCGTTCTCAATCTGACTCTGTTGATAAGTTACGTGCTGGGACATTGATGAGTACTTTAACCAACATTAAGTTTGATGGTTCTCGTACTATGCATGAGCATGTTGTTGAAATGACAAACATAGCAGCAAGACTAAAGACTATGGGATTAGAAGTGAATGAGAATTTTCTTGTGCAATTCATTATCAATTCCTTGCCTCCTGAGTATGGTCTATTTCACATGAGTTATAACACTATGAAGGATAAGTGGAATGTGAATGAACTACAAAGTCTGCTCATTCAAAAGGAAGCAAGAATTAAGAAACATGAAAATCATTTTATTAATCTCATGGGCCAACAAGGAGCTAGAAAGAAATAAAAAAAAGATAAGAAAGGAAAGAGCAAGCAACGACCACTAAAGATAAATGGGTCATCTGCTCAAATCCACAAGAAGGAACAAAAGGATTATAAGTGTCACTTTTGCAAAAAGCATGAACACTATCAGAAAGATTGCCTGAACGTAAGGCGTGGTTCGAAAAGAAAGGTAAGCCTACGGCTTTTGTATGTTTCGAATCAAACCTAATAGAAGTTTCTTATAATACTTGGTGGATTGATACTAGTTGTACCACTCATATTTCTAATACGATGCAGGGATTCCTTACGATCCAAACCATAAACCCAAATGAAAACTTTGTCTCAATGGAAAACAGAGTCAAAGTCCCAGTTGAAGCTGTTGGAACCTATCGTTTGATTCTAGACACTGGACATCATTTAGATCTTTTCCAATCACTTCATGTTCCTTCTATTTCTCGTAATTTAGTTTCTGTATCCAAACTTGACTCAGTTGGATATCTTTTTTAAATTTGGAAATGGATGTTTCAGTTTGTTCAAACACAATCATCTTATTGGTTCTGGTATTCTTTCTGATGGTTTGTACAAATTTAAGCTTGATAGTCTTTTTGCTGAGACATTGTTAACCTTGCATCATAAGTTGGTACTAAACATGGTTTAGTAAATGAACAATCAGCTTACTTGTGGCATAAACGTTTGGGTCATATATCTAAAGAAGAATTGAGAGATTAGTAAAGAATGAAATCCTTCCCGATTAGATTTTACTGATCTTGGGATTTGTATGGATTGTATTAAAGGAAACACATAAAACAAACAATCAAGAAAAGTGCCACAAGAAGTAAACAGCTCCTTGAAATTATACACACCGATATATGTGGGCTTTTTGATTCCATCCTTTGGTGGAGAAAAGTATTTTATCACCCTTTATTGATGATTTTTGGTTCTGGTATTCTTTCTGATGGTTTGTACAAATTTAAGCTTGATAGTCTTTTTGCTGAGACATTGTTAACCTTGCATCATAATGTTGGTACTAAACATGGTTTAGTAAATGAACAATCAGCTTACTTGTGGCATAACGTTTGGGTCATATATCTAAAGAAAGAATTGAGAGATTAGTAAAGAATGAAATCCTTCCCGATTTAGATTTTACTGATCTTGGGATTTGTATGGATTGTATTAAAGGAAAACACATAAATAAACAATCAAGAAAAGTGCCACAAGAAGTAAACAGCTCCTTGAAATTATACACACCAATATATGTGGGCCTTTTGATGTTCCATCCTTTGGTGAAGAAAAGTATTTTATCACCTTTATTGATGATTTTTTACGTTATGGCTATATCTATTTATTGCATGAAAAATCTCAATTGGTAAATGCTCTAGAAGTATTTATCAATGAGGTTGAAAGATAACTAGACAAAAAGTAAAATTGTTAGGTCTGACAGAGGTGGTGAATATTATGAAAAGTATGATGAATCTGGATAATGCCTTGATCCATTTGCCAAATTCCTTGAAAAGCATGGCATATGTGCTCAATACACAATGCCTGGAATACCAGAATAAAATGGTGTTGCAGAAAGGCGTAATTGAACTCCAATGGACATGGTTAGGAGTATGTTAAGCAATTCATCATTACCCTTATTATTATGGATGCATGCTTTAAAGACCGCTATGTATTTGCTAAATCAGATTGAGTTTCTCCCTCTTTCCTTTCTTATCTTTTTTTTTATTTCTTTTCAGCTCCTTGTTGGCCCATGAGATTAATAAAATGATTTCCATATTTCTTAATTCTTGCTTCCTCTTGAATGAGCATACTTTGTAGTTCATTCACATTCCACTTATCCTTCATAGTGTTATAACTCATATGAAATGGACCATACTCAGGAGGTAAGGAATTGATACTGAATTGCACAAGAAATTCTCATTCACTTCCAATCCCATAGTCTTTAGTCTTGCTGCTATGTTTGTCATTTCAATAACAGCTCATGCATAGTATGAGAACCATCAACCTTAATGTTGGTTAAAGTACTCATCATGTCCCAGCAGTGACTTTTAGCAGAGTCAGATTGGGAACGCGCTTCCACAAACTTTAGAAATCCTTTAGCACTTTCAGTAGTAGGGAATTGTGGACTTGATATTGTTGCTACAGTCATTCGCTGAACATCAGGCAAGTCTGTTTGAGCTTTTCCAAGACTTATGAAAAGCCCTCCTTTTAGCACGTGCTAAGTCAGTAAGAGTAGGTTTCTCATATTATGAGTGCCAAATTAAGATCCAGAACACCAAGATGAAACTGAACTTGTTCGTGTCATTCAGAAGAAATTAAGCCCATTAAAAGTTTGAACAGACATAGATTGCGAATGAAGAGAAACAGGAATAGTTGCTGCAGATATAGAAAACATGCTCACATATTAAATGCTTTAAGTAATATTATTCATATTCCATCAAGTAAACAATAAGTGCATATTGAAGTTCTCCTTTGG